>JABUQX010111561.1:7500-20000 GCA_015478945.1 Trachelipus rathkii | reverse complement strand
GCAAAAACGTAACCTTTCACACTTTTTCAAGCATGTCTCTAACATATCCATGCTAATTTTACATTAACACAGTAATATTAAACAAAAGATTTAACGTATCCTGACCTAACTATTGTAATGAACTAAGAATAAATGACACACACACACACACACACACACACACACACCACCACACCCACACACACAACACACACACACACACACACACACACACAACACACCACACACACAACATAACGCAATAGTAACACCTGAAATATTTTTAGGTTTATCTCTTTTTAGGTTACGCCCTCTTTCAGGAAATATCAACTCGAAACATGAAAATGATTTTATGTAAGGGTTAATAAAAATAACTTTATTATTTACATTTTATTATTCAGAATATTTGTACATGGAAAAAACATTAAACATTATACATTAGACATAGATAAATATTTATAATATATTAAATGGAAATTAATGTACCCTTATAACCATATGATGCAGTGCGACATGAATTTTTAATAAAGATTCGCTTGTCAGTTGTGTGCTGTACCATTTTAGTACCATCAACAATACTAACACCTAAATATTTCCCAGGCTGAAAAGTTATATTAGACACACTATAACATAACCCTCCTCTGTTACTCCCGTGTAAATTAGCATTAGGATTCTGTGACTCGTCTATTCATGCAGCTTTTTTATGAGGTAGGTCATCGTCTTGTACATCATCTTTATCAACATTATCAGATTGTATTTCATTCATTGCCTTCACTGTAACATCATGGTTTTTGATATCATTGTATAATGACTCATCATGACCTATACTATTTTCAGAGCAACGATCATACGTTAACTTTAACAATTTTTCAAAATTAATAGTATCCTTTGTATCTTTATTGATTGTAAGGCCTTTGGCTTTTACAATATATTTTATATTTCCATCTGCAGTTCTTATTCTAACAGCATAAGACTTAGGTCCATACAGACAAAGGAATCACCGTATGCTCCAGAACCATAATCTGCTATTTCATCTGTTAGTTTACCTAAAAGTTTCCTGTTTCAGGAACTTCATCGTTTTCTCCAGCGACAAAAAATACAAGAGTCTTATCGCAGTATACAATGCCCTTTGTTTGACCTTGTTAAGGAGCTCGTATAATTTTATACGTGCATATGCAGTCGTAAACGATGCGATAGGAATATTTGTAACAGTTGACGTGCGTTCGGCTAGTGCATTTTTGACAACTGTTACAACATATTTACAGCCTATTGGAATAACGCTAGTGACTTCATTGTCACATTGATTGATTAGTTCCCATACTTGTTTATCACTAGTACATACTACATCGCCTCTTGTAGGCGTATTTTGTGCAAATTTTCCCCAAAGAGAATTGAGACATAATTTTGCAATGAATCACATCCCTGGATTTTTCTTGATATTGTTAATATCAAGTTCGACACCTTCCTTTTCTCTGAAAAGACGGACAAACTCTTTAAGTTTTTCCTCGAAAATCAAGGAATCGTCTTCGGAATATTATTTGGTGGTCTGATGCTCACTGTTTTTATTTTAAGAAAGTGGTTCACTAATATCCTTCAATAAACTCTTTCTTTAAACGACAAACTTCAAATAATTTTCAAACACATCTACCCCATCTCTAATGCTAACTGAATTTCAGGTGTTGTGTATACACTTCAATAGCACGTTTCATTCTTTCATGATTGCATTTCGCAGCATTTTCCTTCACACTTTACACAGAGTGGAACTTTAATTTATTTTTGGTTCGTTAGCGAGGACGGGATGGTATCAGTCTTGAGAGGGAAGAAATCTTTAATGTAAGCTGTACCGAAGAATATTTATCCTTGATTACGCATTCTTAAATGAATTCAATGGTCTGGTACTTTATCCCTGATTAGTTTTTCAGGGGGACCACAAGGGTACTTCATTCGTTTTCTGAACATAAGGGTAAAGCGATGTATAGTCTAAATACATGATCTTCTGCCCTTTAGTTGGGGGGTAGTAATGTACGAATGGCTCAGTGCGGCCTCCAAACAATGAATTGTCTATTATGAGTCTGTTGTTAACAACATCATTGCTAAGACGTTGAATATAGTCACTAATGCTTATGTTTTTATCGGAATGTTCAGGATCTTGAATGATTCGGGTCTTTTGTACCTTCCATTCACATTCCCACACACGTACTACATTAAACCCGGCTTCTTTATATCTATCTTCTTGTTTCATGGTGAGATTGTAGCGGTCAACAGCCGATACGTTATGCAGCATACCTTTTCCTTTATTACAATCTTTGTGTCCATGCCATGCACAACCATGGTATAGGAACGCAGTTTTCACTCCTTTTACATAACCAAACCCATCAGGGTAAAGCCACTTGTTCTTAATTTTAAACCCTTTCTCTCCACCGTTACGAGCATGCCTTATGTCTATATTGTTCAATTTTTCTTGATACAAGAGCCAGCGAATTGCTTCGTAGGTGAAAGGTTTAGGGTTCTCTCGACCTAGAATAGTAATTTTTTCCTCGGGCATAAACACATTTTTATAAAGTGTAAAGCATAAAGATGCAATTGTTGTGTTGTTATCTAAACAATCTATATCAAATTCTTTAACCCTTTAAGTCCTAAGCGGTCACTGGTGACCGCTTTTTTGTGATTGATATTATTGGACAAAATTTATCGATTTTTGCGATTTTTTTTTTATAAATCTACTAAAAGTATCGATTTATATCTATATAATATCTCATACTGCCCAAAATTGAGTCAGTATTCTTTCAGGCATAGCGAGAAGTGGGTGTTTGAGGCTCTCTCCTAAAAATTTGATTTTGTGCGTGAAATAGTAATTTTTATTCTTTATTTACTTATTATAAAAATTTTTTTACGTGTGTTTGTTCATATTGTTATGTAGGAAAAATGTGAAAAAAGAAATATGTATTCATGTAAATTTTCGTAAAAATAAACTTATCGCTGCTCAAACGTACTTGAAAATCATGCGGTCACCGGTGACCGCTTCGGACTACGAGGCTAACTAGTTTTCGCAAAACAAAAAAATTTTGATTTTTTTTTTAGCAATTTTTATGACAAGTATTTTATAGTATATATTTATAAATTTATAATATATATATATGGTTCTATATATTATACTATATCTTACTATATATTATATATATATATATATATAATTATATATATATTTATATATATATAATAATATATATATATATATTGAATCATGCAAGTCACGAGGCTTCTAGTTTAGCCAAAATCAAAAATTGATTTTTTTTTACAATTTTATTACGTTATATATATATATATATATATATATATATATATAATTATTAAAAATGAATATTTTTATAATATATTATATATATATTATATATATATATATATATATATATATATATATATTATATATATATATATATATATATATATATATATATATACCAGTTAATAATTTTTTTTTATTTGTTTAAAAAAAATAATTGTATATTTACATTGAATTTAAGGCGAGGTTAGTTTTATATACTGTAATATATATATATATATATATATTATATATATATATATATATATGATCTTATTATATATTATATATATATATATAATATATATATATATAGTTATATTATATATATATATATATATTGGTACATATATTTACAGCCAAGTGTGTTATTTATATAACATTCTGAAGTACGGTATACTTTTGTGCTGGTTCCAATAAAAGAATTTGCAAGATATTTTTTGATAACTGGTTCTCGTCCATGGATTTGGCAGGTGTTTTGAGGGAGAAGGGGATTCTCTTTGCATCAACTGTGCGCCCAAATCGACTGAAAGGAATCACATTCAAGGATGAAAAAGATCTGAAGAGAGAGGGAAGGGGAAGCTATGATGATTGGGTTGATAGAGTTACTGATTGTGTTGCCATACATTGGTATGATAACAAGTCGGTACACCTATTATCCAATTATGCTGGTATTGAACCACACGATAGGTGCCGCAGGTGGGAAGCTAAGGAAAACAAATATGTTGATATCGAGAGGCCATTTGTTGTTTAGGAATACAACAAGTACATGGTCGGAGTTGATCTGGCGGATATGCTCATTGAGTTATACCGGATCAACTTCAAGTCCAGAAAATGGTACACTCGTATCTTTTATTATTTGTTGGACCTTAGCGTTGTCAATGCCTGGCTGTTATACCGGAGGGTCCATGTGAGCAAAGGTCTCCTCAAAAAGAACATGCCACTAGTCGATTTCAAAACGGACATAGCACATGGGCTTATGAATTGTAGGAGTAGTGGCACCCCGTAAGGAAGACCTTCGAAAGCCCGGGGCCGGGGCCGGGGCGGGCCGGGCCAGAGCAATGGGCAGAACGAGAAACAGAGAATATGCTCCCGCACAATCTGTCATGCATGACAACCTTTCCCACTGGCCAGTGTTTACAGAGGGGAGGAAAACTTGCAAACTTTGCAAAAAGCTCGAGATGTCAGTCATTTGCGAAAAATGCAAAGTTCATCTTTGCCTCCTCCCTCGGCAACAAAATACCACATGCTTTGTTCAATATCATAAGCATTAGTCTAGTCTTGTTTTACCCTCTCTCTTACCTATCCTGCTTTCTATATATCATATAAATAATATATATATATTATATATATTATATATATAATATATATAATATAATATAATATAATATTATATATATATATATATATATATAGTATTTGAAAAAGAAATTAATATAGCAGAAATATTATTATAATTATATATATGAAAAAGAAATATATATATAATATACTATATATAATATATATATAATATAATTATATATATATTATATATATATATATATATATATATATATTTAATTACATATATATATATATATATATATATAATATGTATCTATAATATATATATATAAATATCTATAATATATAATATTATATATATATATATATATATATTATATTATATATATATATATATATATATATATATATATATATATATATATATATATATATATATATAATGATTTTATATTTTCATATTTCATATGTACAAATTATTTTTATATAAAAATTGAAAAACTATACATTATTCTATTTATTTATACCTAATTTGTATGTTTTAGTTAGTAATTTACGTTATTATAGCCAAATTATTGCTAGAGTGCCAAAAATTTTAAAATATACTCTTAAGTCCTGAACGGTCACCGGTGACCGTTTTTATTTTGGCACTAAAAAATGTAATTTTTTTTTCAAAAACAGTTCTAATGTTTTATTAGGGTCCTATTCACTTTGAATTTGCAAGGAAATAATTTTCGTACAATTTTTTCATAATTCAGGACTTAAAGGGTTAATGAAGCTACCTCTAAACTTCTCAAAACATTTTCTTAGTATATTAACATCTTGGGTACAATACTTTTCACATTCTTCAAAAATATTGTATTCTTTGCCTATAAACTTATTATGGTACTCTTCAAATTCTAGCTTTTCATCTGTTGACATTTTATCTACTTCGAAGAATTTCTTATCAGGAATAGGCCCTTTATAATTCAACGTATCTTCATTTAAAAATGTATAGGGAAAGAAACCCTTGGAATTGTCTTTTTCACTAACACCCATGCATTTAGGCAAGCTTTTCAACGCACATGGTGTGAAAAGCAATGTATCCCTGAAGACTATATTTCCATTCGTTCCCATTGAAATTATTTTATTACCTCTTTTTATAGGACTTCTGCTGATAGAATCTGAACTTGGGTGGGTCAGTAATGATGCATATACGAACTGATGATCAAATTTTCCGCCATTATGTGCAGCAACAACTACTTTTGACTTAGGATTTTTCTCTGAAAACTCCATCAGGAAGTCTATAAATTGATTTACAGGCGTTTTTTCTGTCTCTAATTTAAATGTTCTTGTTCTTGGACCACAATGTGAGCATACCTGTTCACCTTCCTTATCTGTACACATTTCGCATATCATCTGGCATACCAGTAAATAAGGACGCAATTCTATTATTCTTCTTCCTTTATCATCATAACCTTTATCTTCCTGGTATGTCTCGATATCATAGTAACATGTATAAACCACCGGATCAGTATCTTTCTTCTTTTTAATTTTCTTTTTCATGTAGCATATATGATATTCGTCTTCTTTAGGCACGTATTTTTCTTTACATATAGTACAAAAGGCTTTTGTGCAATCGTGTTTGAAACGACCGTTGCGATCAGCCTCTATTTGCACAAGACAGAGTGTACAAATCTTAATTTTCTTGCACGTATTATTATCTTGATGTTTTTTAAAACAGAATGCATTATAAAATTCACGATTACATTCACGACATTCATGGAATATACCATCGTGATCAAATGAGCCTTGACACTTATCGTATAGGCACTGTCTACATCCATAATGTTCACAGTCTAATTTATGCGCGATATTATTACTGTTGAAAGTGTAACAATAAGTGCAAAAGATACCGTTCATATATGCATTCTTTTTCTTGGTATTCTCAAAACATAACTTTAACTTATCTTCTTTTATAGCATAGTAATGATTTGCTCCATCATGCCCTATAATGTATAAAGGATCATTTCTGTTCTCGTTAGATGGATTATAAAGTATTTTTACTCCATTACCTTCAGGACCAAATACAACTATACGGCATTTTTCGACATTCTCGATTTTTTCAAAATCAGTTACTATGAAAGAATCTGTATATTCCATACCACATTTTTTAGCTAATGCTTCTGCCTCATTCTCAATTGTATAAGAATGAATGCCTTTAGGCTCTACACATTCTCTCGCTATTTTCCTAAACAAAACGACGGCTTTAAAGGCACAACCTACATCCCCTTTCTCTAGGTGAACTTTACTAATGTAACGAGTGTTTGAAATTAAAGAATTTTTTTGTGGCTCGAATGCATCGGTTTCACAGTCATCGCCTTTGCCTTTAGCTAACATGAACACAGTAGCTATTACTTTGAATTTGGTAAAAGATGCCTTATCACCGGACTGGAATGATCCTTCCAAGCGTCTCATCATCTCTTTCACCCCAATATTGTCCAGTATATCCCGGTAACTGATATTTACATAATATTTCCGGTCAGGTGACTGATCATCGCCAAAAGTGAAGTTAATTCCAACCCTCATGCGTGCCCCATCGTAGTCCAAGTCTTGTAATATAATATCAATGACTTCACTTACAACCATTTCAAACGAGGCTTCAAGATCTCTTGGTCCATGGAAAAAGTTTTCGTCAATAACCTTAACTTCATATGTGTGACGTTTCATTGACTTTTTAAGTTTCTCTACAGAGATATGGTTTATGTCCGTTATAGTGGTCTTCCTCTCTTATTACCAGCATTTATCATCGAAGGGCTAGTCTGGAATAAATAATCATTATTAATTATTATTATCATTAGGCAATTAAAATCAAGTTTTCAAAAAATAGGGCACTATACCAATAATATATTAGTTTAAACATAGTATTTCTCGATTCCTATATTAATATATTTATCCACACAACAACAACAACATACCATTTTTAAAGGGTGCGATGATAACGTCACGTAGGATGCTTTTTACTCAAATGGATGGTTGTATATTCAAACGTTCTGGAAAAAGAATATTTTTAGACATGTGCATATATCATTTTCCCTCTAGTCGAATTATAATATATTTTAATTACTTTACGTACAATAATTATTGGTTAGAATGTACTCAATTTCAATTTTTAAATAAGAATATATATATATATACTATATATATAGTATTATACTATTATATATATATATATATATATTAATATAATTATATATATAATATATATATATATATATTATTATATATATATTAAGAAAATTCTTTGACTTGTTTTTCCTCTGAAAATCCTCATGTGTAGATATAAGAACTTGGATGATGATACAACAGGATCTGACGAAATGTGTTAAAGTGTTGATCGTAAGAGCTCTTGATTAAGAATGCCCCCATCGAGTAACTCACTGATTTATATATAACTCAGCTCCCCAAATCTAATACAGTGTTGCCAAATAACCCTCTGTATGATGCACTGTGGCCAAACATAAGCAAGTTTGGTTTAATAAAATACTAAGTTGCCCAACTTATGAATGGTTTATAGCATACAAATCATTTTCATAGTTTCGCGTTGATATTTTCTGAAAGGGGGATGGAGTCTAAAAAGAGATAAACCTAAAAATATTTCAGGTGCTACTATTGCGTATATGTTTTGTTGTGTGTGTGTGCTGTGTGTGTTGTGTGTGTGTGTGGTGGTGTGTGTGTGTGTGGTTGTGTGTGTGTGTGTGTGTGTGTGTGTGGTTGTGTGGTCATTTATATTCTTAGTCTCATTACAATAGTTAGGTCAGGATACGTTAAATCTTTTGTTTAATATTACTGTGTTAATGTAAAATCATGGATATGTTAGAGAATGCTTGAAAAAGTGTGAATAGGTTACGTTTTTGCATGTAATGTTAGTTACTTACTGTTGCCAAGTATGGAACTTTGTTATTGTTAGCAGTTTATTCAAGCTTAAGGTGTAATCAGGTTTGTCGTTGCAACATTATTTTCTTGTTCAGAATGATGCTAAGTAATCTTTATTAATGTGAAACGCATTGTTTCGTTTAGAGCTATATTCATGATGCAGTATGATAATTACACATGGTTTGGTAAATTTTGGTTAAATGTTAGCTATGTTATATGTAAACAATATCAGTGAATTGTTGTGGAAAAAGGTGTGATAGGTTACAGGGTCTTTGTATGCTATGTTAGTTACTTCACTGCTGTTAATGTGTGGAAACTTTGTTAAACGTTTACAGTTTATTCGGTGCTTAAGGTGTGTTTAGGTTGTCTTTGGTAATTATTTTCTTAGTTCAGATGATGCTTAAGTAATTTTATTATGTTGAAAACTTTGTTTACGTAGCATATAGTTAGATGATCAGTGTATAAAGATTTGTTTTTATGTTAAGGTTTATCCTAAATGTCTCGAAATGTACTTGAAAGTCATAGATCAATAGATCAATAGATCACAACCTGGACTGGAGGGTGGTTGGATGGTGGGTTGGATGGTGGTTTGAATTAGTGATTACTGCTTTAGGGTAATGTAAACTCCTGACAATTTAAGTAAAAAATTTGACCTTAATCAAGAGATCAATAGATCAATAGATGGTTAGGAGGGAAGGTTGGATGGTGGTTTGAATTACTGTGATTAACTGCTTTAGGGTATGTAAACATGACAATTTTTAGTAAAAAATGTTGACCTTATAATCAATAGATCATGAGATCACAGCATGGTACAGGCAGGGAGGTTGGAATAGTCGGTTTGATTTAGTGATTTACTCTTTAGGTATGTAAAAACGTAAATTTGTAAGTTATAAAAAAAAAAGGTTGTAAGAAATTTTTATTTATTTATTTATTTATTTATTTTTTATTTTTTTCTTGATGGTCCTGAAACCATTATTTTCGAAATCTACGTCAATAACATATATAAAGGACACCAATATTGAATCATTACAACAAAATTAATAACGGCACCGCCCGGCTCCAGCACCGGTGTCCACTACAACGCTCTGAATCCTTCTCATTCTCATTCTTCTTCCTTCCTCCTTTCCTCCTCCTTCCTTCTCCTTTCTCCCCTTCTTTTTCCTTTCTTCCTTTTCTTCTCCTCTGTTTTGCAATTCCATGCATTTCTTTTTTTTCTTTTTTTTTTCAACTGGGGAACCCCCTTCCTTGGGGGTCCTGGAATCCGAGTCCGAATCCGAACTCATCCTTCTCATTCTTCTTCTTATTCTTCTTCCTTCTTGCTTCTTCTTCTTCTTCTTCCTTCTTCTTCTTCTTCCTTCCTTCTTCTTCCTTCTTCTTCTTCTTCTTCTTCTTCTTCTTTCTTCTTCTATTTCTCTTCTTTCTTCTTCTTTCTTCTTCTTCTTCTTCTTCTTCCTCTGGTTTTTGCATTCCATGCATTTCTTCTTCGTTTTTTTCAAGGAAGGACCCCCCTCCGGAGGGGTCTCTGGACTCCGATCCGACTCCAACTCTGTCTCCGTCTCCGACTCCGACTCCTCAACCCAGCCTCTAAGTTTAATCTTTCTATGATCAATTTAAAATTTTTTAGTGGGGCAACTGTCCCCCCTTTCCGGGGACGCAGAGGAAGCGTATTTCGTCTCCGACGAGATTGCGGTCATCATATACACTCAACATCCAAAATTTCAATTCCGATACGTAAGTCCGTAATTTAGGTTTCAAGAACGAATTTGGAACCTTTGGCGCTACAGGGGCACCACCCCTTAGGGGTGACTTATGGACACCAAACTCCTCGCGTGTGATCACTTTTCACACCACAATACCACGATACGCAAGTTTGAAGGCGATAGTCTATTCGCTTCATATTCGAAAAAAAAAGTGGGTTCGGGGAACCTGTACACTTACTACAGCGATTAAATTAACATTTATTTTGTAAATTATTTTTTCTTATTTCGATTACATTTTTTCATTGTTAATGCCGACGCAGAGCACGTAAGAAGAGACGATTTAAAAAGATGAAATATGGGGTAATTGCGATCAACGATAAATCGATTTGGAATCATCAAAAATCGATCTATCGATCATTTAAAACCTTCTAAGGAACCAAAAAGCCCCCTTTTGAGGGGCCTCCGCCCCTTTTGTGGGGCTAAAATTCTTGAGTTTCAGTTCAGAACCTTGGAAAAGTCGGTCTTCTCCAGACCTAAATCGGGGGTCTCACGACCTTAAAAATAGCCCTAGGTTTTGAGCGAGTACAAACGTCCAAAATCTAGATGAAATTTATGGGACAAATGCCCAAAGTCAGTGCCGGCGCACGACTGGATTTTTCCAAAGCGCTTGGAAAGTGTTGTTTTCACCAAGTCTTTGCCTTCGACGTGCTGGGCTGTCCAAATGGGAAAAATCCCCAAAATCCTTCGGAGTTGGGGATCTTGACCTGAATTATGGACAAAACGTTAAAAAAGGTAGCTAAAATGCTAAAAAAAAGGTGGCCAAAAAATGCTAAAAAGTGCCAAAATTTAGCGGATTAGGTTGCCAGATTTAGCTGCAAATCTGGCAAAACGTTAAAAAAAAGTAAGCAAATTCCTAAAAACAAAAAATTGTAACAAAATCCGAGGTAAAAAAAAAGTACCAAAAAAAAAAGCGCAAAAGTAACGGATTAGGGTGCCAGATTTAGCGACAAATCTGGCAACTTTCAGTCTGGCTGTCAAGTTTTGCGAGAACCGCCCTACTACCTACTATATATATATTTATATTATATAATATATAGTATATAATTATATAGTTATATATATATATATATTATATATCATATATATATTTATATATATATATATATATAATAAATATAGTATATATATAATATTATATATATATTATTTAACGCATCCTCCCAGGAGGGCTTCGCCTTGTCAGTTGGATTGATCTTCTTGTCCTTCTGTCCCCTTGAAACTCTTGATCTTACAGAGCACCATAGAAAACTACTTATCCCCCCATGGTTTCCGATGCTGGTGCTTGAGTTATATACTCCCAGGTAGGGTTTCACCCTCTCAGTGGAAATAGCATCCTCTTCATTTGGCCTCGAAACTCGTTCTCTCAGAGCTCTCCAGAGATCTTGTTTCTAGGCACATAAGATTCCAATGCTGGTCGCAGAAATCCTTCAACGCAAAAAAAATAAAGAACCGGGTTGCCAGCCCTGTCGCCCTAGAACTATGCGATGAAAGTGTCCATACGCTCCGACCGCCTTGAATATATATATATATATATATATATATATATATATATTATCAGTATATTATATATATAATATATATATTATATATATATATTATATAATAATATATATATTTATTATATATATATATCTATTATATTATATATATAATATATTATATATATATAATATTATATTAGTATATATATTTCAGGAAATTGGTGTAGAATGTGGAGAAATGAAGATGAATTGGGGGTGCCCTACCTATTTATGAGGATGATTTTGTTTTGTGTGGTGAATCTGAAGAGAGTTTGAGAGGATTGGTAGAATCAGATTTTGGCAGGGTTGAAAAAGTTTGAGGGGTTTGAAATTAAAGTAGATAAGAGTAAGGTTAAATGGTTGGCAAGTGAGGACACAGTCTCGGTGTGAAAGTTATGTTAGATGGTGAGCAGCTGGAACAAGTGTCTGATTTAAATATTTAGGGATATATGTTGGAATAAAAAGGAATGGATGATTTGGTTTTAGTAGGAAAGTTGTGAAGGCAGGAAAGGCTGGTGCAGCAATTAATCGTTGGTGGACTCGCAGTAAGGGACTAAGTCCTTGAGTGCGCTAATTTGGTCTCTTAACATGAGGGTATGTTGTTACCCCTCTGTGTTTAAATGTAAAAGTTGTGAGACCTATAAATAAGGCTGGATAAGAGGTATAAGATTCTAAATTTACTGTGTTCAGTAGGACAATGCTTAGGGGCGTGTTAGG
>JABUQX010111560.1:15000-26981 GCA_015478945.1 Trachelipus rathkii | reverse complement strand
CGTTTCAAATACCAAATCAGTTATTTCCAATAGTAACTAAATCCAAACGACACAACACCGATCCGTCTAATTAATTTCTTCGTCAATCCTAGTCCAGGATCACTTGTAACGATCAATCGTCGTTCTTTGGTAATTTCTCTGCCAGCTCAGAACTTTATATTAATCATCGATTTACAAACACAAGCGTGATACTTGATGACACCTGTTCCTGTGATGAAAACCTGAAATCTGGAGATGTTTACTTGATGGCAAAAAATACAATAATGAAATAAATCATATATAATACATTTAATAATACTTCAGACCATAGATTCAACATAAATAGTTCATCACGTTGGAAGGATTATATAAATATATTAGCACAGAAATATTCACTTTCTTGAAATGCACATTTATAATAGTTAAAAGCTACACTTTTCTGTGAGCGCCCGAAATTAAAAATATAAATGGAATAAACACATTATTTAATCACTTGCTAGATTAAGTATACGTAGGAGGAATCTAAAAATACGACTTCTTAAAAAAATATGTTATCTTGAAACATTTAAAGTACAATCATATATATTGTGCTAAAATAGAATCACAATGAGAATACAATGAATGATCAACAACTTTGACTCCGTGATCCTTGAAATATAATATAAATATAAATATATATATATTATATATATTATAATATATATAATATAATATAATAATAATAGTATATATATTAGTATATAATAATAATATTATAGTACTAATAATTATTATTCACATTCCTATTTTGATACGTTAGACTGCTAACTGCTAGACCATCCCTCTATCCCTCCATATTGATCAAAAGACCTCAATTATTTTTGGAAGCTAAATTCTTCTTAAATCTTATTAACTCATTCACAGTTTGCTCCTATAATACATGTTCACAATTTCAAAAGACTTCTTCACGCCGCTGACAAAGGCCACCTATCTTTTGGGATACATGCAATTCGATGTGCTGTAATGAGATGCTGACCGTTGGGTGATGATTAAATGGATTTTAATTTATTGATATATGACGATTGATATGTTTAATGAAAAAAGAATGAAACAATATAAGGAAAAAACATTAATTATTATAATAATTTAAATAAAATTAAAAAATATATTCCGCGTCGTAATTGGTCAGGGCGCACTGTCGGCTTCGCGCCTGCTGCGCCACGCGTTGACCTTCAACGCAACCCGCTAAACAAAAAAATAAAGCAAAAAATCAATTGACTATTTGATGACTACTACAAAACCTAAACTTTACACTGTTACCGAGTTAGTGATAAGATAAGATCACTATATTCGACCTCAGCACTCATTTGATTTAACATGCTGTATGCAAATCAAAAGAAGTTTGATCAGGCTACCGCAATACTGTGTCACCTCCCTCTCACATATCTTACTCACCTGAGTAGGCCCGACTCTTTCGTGAAACTTCCAATCCCTTCCTCGTTATGTCTCCTACTTTTTTCTCTTTTTTCCATGTTAATATCTCCTAGTATATTCTTCTAAAATCATGCTCTATGCAGCGTCTCCAAACCTTTTTGATCGGTTACCCCTAAGACGAAAATAATATAAAAGATATCTTTGCCATGTAATATATATATATAATTATATATATATATATATATTATATAGTAATATATATATAATATAGATATATTATATATATATATATATATAAATTATATATATCATAGTATATATATATTATATCTATATATATATATATATTTATATATATATATACTATATAGAATATAATATATATAATATATATATATTATTATATATATATATATTATATATAATATATGATAATATATATATATATAATATATAATATATATATAATAATATATAAACTAGCGGAACATTTAATGAATCACCCGTAAATATAAAGTAAACTCTTTCATTTTTGAAATGTGGTAGGGTTTGGTTTTATTTGGGTGATATCTAACTTCGGAGTGTATACCGTATGTAACTACACCTTGTATGGAACTAAATGGCATAATAACGACAACGAACCAAATTAAGAAATCCCGAAAGTACGTTCATAGGAGAACAAGATGGCAAGACACCACTAACAACGAAAACAACCTATTCTGTAAGTCGTAGCTTCACAAAGACTGTCACAATGGAAGACCTCGTCAGAGAAGAGGAACGTGCCATAGCAGTTATCACACTGTCGGAAGCAGGCCATTCTTAGAGACAGGCCTCTTAACTATGGTGTAAACCATCGAGGATCAGTCAAAATTCTCGTCAGCTATGGAAGATGGCAGCACCGTAGACGAGATCTCAGGGTCCCGAGGGCGACGTCTGAGAGAGATGACAGATTTCCTCCGTCTGCAGTGCTTCGTGATCGTCCAAACAAGCGTACAGATATAACACAGACCTCGTGAGTCAAACATGTGCCCATTCGTAGCATTACATGAGTAAGATGATCAGAATGAGGGAGTACGTATTTACCACAAGTCTCCACGTCTTTCTGATCAGGGATTGCATCGGGTTCATTTCATTATTCCAAGCGTTGGCATTGACCTCACAGGATGATTCTAGGTTCACACTACATGACCAGATTGACGTTAGCGAATTGAGACGTGCAGGAGAGCACTTTTCTGTTGCAATATCTCCCAAATTAATTCCTTATTGAGTTGACTCTGGATGGTGTGGGCAGGCATTGTTTGTGCTCGCACGGCATTGTATATGTGAGCAGAGAACGCTAACGGTTGGAAAGTTTGCAGAAGAATTCTCAAGAGTAATAGCTATATAGTTCCTTTCGATTTCTTCATTGGCGTCCATTTTTTGTACTCCCCATGAACACACACACAGCACCTGCGCAGTCGTCCAACGCCCTACAACAGGTAAGATCAGATTCATGCCATTCTGCGAAGAGCCCGGACATGTAATTCCCCTTAAAATGTTTGGGTTTGTGAGGTAGGTGGTCGAGCCTAACATGCTCCGTCCACCCAGGGAGCTTGCAACGCTTTGACAAATCCCGCAAGAGACCAATCTCCAGATCATATTCATCAATGCCGTCCTGAAGAAATGCAAGGCAGAGGGGTACAACCCTTATTATACTCCTTGTGCTCATTTCACATTGTAAATTTGTAAATATTATTGTTGATTAATAAAAGCTCATATTACATATATTTTTCGTTTTATTTATTTATTCCATTTATTCCCTACACTGTCGTACATACGTTTATGCATAAAACTGTGAAACACTCCCGGTTAGTATGACAAATAACCTCTATTCGCTCTGATGTTCTGTTGCTAATAACTCTAACTGAAAAGGCCAATCTCTTCTGCTCCGTTATTTCCTCTACTCAACTTGGACAGTTTGGCATTCTTAATCCCTCCTTCTCCTCTCAGGTCCTATGTCTTTGCGTGATTACAATTGATCGGGTGCATGGCTCTGAATCTATGAAACGAAGGCAGCGGCCCGGATTGCATTCCTCCCGAGTTTTGAGGAGTGTGACTTCTCTTGCTGACCGCCTCGTAAAAACTATATTTCATGCCTCGAATACTAGCACTTTCCTCGTTGGAAGCGCGCATATTCCAACCTATTCCGAAAAAGAAGCCGCTCTGATCTTTCTAACTTATTATAGCTCTCTCTCACTTGTATCATATCTAAGATCTTGAAACCCTTCTCAACTTTCACTTCTATAGACCATTTGGAATCTCTTCACTCTTCCGGATCGCCAGTACGCCTTTTCAGCCTCGAGTATCTACTGCCAAATACTCCTATTTAACAGATTTATGGTTTCCGCTCTTAGGAACTACGGGAGATTGCGTGGGTGCTTGACATTCCAAAGATTTGATTCGGGTATACACGCTCACTGCTCTCCAAACTCCTCTTTGGGTTTCCGCCTTCTCTTTGCTACTTATGTCTGGCTTCAGAATTTCAATCGCTCAATTCGCTTTTTGATGGGCGCTTTTCTTTTTCTGTCAATAGTTGTGTTCATTCTGTCCTGTCTCCTATTTTATTCCTGCGTTTCATTAATGATCTTCTCACCTGCACTATTAACTCTATCCACTCATATGCGATGACTCGACCCTTCATTCTCAACTCATCTCAATTCTGCTCCCTCTTTTACTTCTAGAATGCTCCTCTTCTTAACTTCCGATTCTATTCTGCCTGATCTCGGAAGATTTCGGGTGGGGTTCGTCTCAACCTTGTGAAATTCAATTCTGTAAAAACCAACTTTAACAAATCTCCCTCTCAAAGACACTTCTAACTTTCCTATCTTCTTTCATGGCTCTCCCATCTCACCTGTTGACAATACTTCTGGCTACATAAAACAAAAAGTGCTTGAAAAACCTCACATCACAACGTTGCTCAGAGCGCCTCAAAGAAATGGGAGCATCTGTTTAGACTGCAAGAAATATTTTTCTCTTCTCAGTTGCCACGCTTTACAAGCGTCTCAGCCGCACTATTATGGGTACTGCTATCATATCTGCGGAGGGGCTTGATTTCACCGGCTTTGGATAGGGTGAGTCAAAGGCCAGAAAGCTATATAAACTCCCTACTTTCTAACTCCTTGGACCCTCTATCTTTGCGCGCGATGTTGGTGCTTTTATCTCTTTTCTATAGGTATCGTAGCGGCAAGTGCTCGAGACTTTTCACTCGCTACCACCACCTTTACACGTTCACGACCAAGGAGGAGTGCTGTATCTCAGTTGATATTAGTAACTCCAGACTGGTTGCTGCGGTGCTTCCTTCTTTCTGCCACCTCTGTTCTGGGATTCTCTTCCAATTTGTGTTTCCTACTCATTTAATCTCCTCGCTTTAAAGCCTCGTCTTGCTCATCTGCGTAATTTGCGTAAGGTAACTTCTGAGACGTAACACCCCCTCCTTAATAGGGCTCTGCCCGTGAGCTGCGGGTCAAGTGTAAAAAAAAAAAAAAAAAAAAAAAAAGTAAAAAAATACACAGCTACACCAAAAAGAGATATTATTCGATCACGAGCAAAATTTATTTTAGAAAGGGTCCCCCCCCCCACCCAAAAAAAATTATAATGCAAAAAAATTTACTTAAAATTTCGAACTGGATCGTTGCGACTGGCAAAAACTCGAATTGGCACTCTCGAATTGCGTAGAAGTTCTTGAAATGCTCCATCTTGTCAACTTTTTAATTAGGCTATTATAGTTAATATATATAGTTAGGTTATGCTAGTATTAAACCGTAAATAAATAAAAAATTAAATGCAAATAAATGAATCATCATTATTTCTGCCGTTGTAATATGATAAACTTATCGTAAATCCCTAAAATTTGTTATTTATTTTCTTTTTATTTAGTTTATTTTAATTATTTGTTTTATTTTCATAACTAAAATTTTCTCGCAATTCAAATAAGTATCTATATTAGTGACGTAAGTTGAAAACAAATGCCCCCCCCCCCCCCACCACCCCCCCCCCCCCCCTGCCTAATCTAGAGGCTGAGCAATTATATAATTATAAGTATATATATATATATATATATATATATATATATATATAATATATAATATATAATAATATTATATATTAAGTATATATATATAGTATATTATATATTATAAATATATATATATAGTATTATATATATATAGAAAATTTAACTCAACCGAAGACACCGGGAACGGAGGTTCGGATCAGATAAAAAAATTTTTCGAGTAGCCTGCAATGAAAACATAATAGGATGTTCTAGGAGCGAAAATTGTAATATTTTTTATGGGTCACGTCAAGTCATCCAGGCAGTCAAGTCGTCGGGTCAGTTAGGTTAAGTTACTAGGTTAGAAATAAATTATTTTCTTTAACATTTAAATAAAAAATAATCTAAATTTAATTCACATATAAAAACAATATTTCAAAATTATCCAAAAAAATGATCACAGATAATCAATAGAAAACGGGACGCATAACGAATCTCTATTATGTAGAGCTTTTCTCTTTAAACCTTCCCATAAGTAGCATTGAGAAAATAAATTTAATTCTAATTGTTTTTTTTCATATATTTTTCAATTGAACCATAAATAGATTTCATAAAAGGAAAAACAATTCTTTTTCGATAAAAAAAATCTAAGAGAAAAAACCCAATAAAAAAGGCAATATTTATCACTTATTATAATTTTTCTGTTTTTCTGGGTGCAGTGGAGCATTTATAATTTAATCCTAATTTATGACGTTAAGTTGTTTTGAACTATGGTTCAGAAATTTGCTTAAATTTTTAAGACCGTTGGCAATCATGAAAGAGTAAACAGATATCAGCTGATCAATAAATTTTGCTAATTAACATCGTACAGCCAACTATGATTTTCCTGGCCTGTCCAATAAAATATTACATGAAAATAAAATCTATCTACGGCCCATTAGATTAGAATTTTGACTCTTGAGAACAGGTAGGAAGGAAATTCCAAAAGAATTTACTTATTATAATTGTTATGCATGTAGTTGTTTTTCTTTAAATTTATTTGTAGTTTTTTTTTTATTTTTACTTTCATATAAATTTTATAATTTAGTTAACTTTACCATTTAATTTATTTATTAAAAAGACTCAAAAAATATTGTGTAGGAGCTACTCCCTTGTATACGTCTCTAATATATAATATATATATATAGTATATATATAATATATATACATTATATATATATATATATATATATATATATAATATTATATATATATATATATATATATATATATATATATATATATACTTATATTTATAATAAGAGCGAAAAAAAAGAAAAATAACCTCAAGGCAAATTATCTACATTATCTTAGTTCACATAAACTCTTATCAGTTTTGTGATAACTATTATAGTAATTTATACTGTGTAACTTATCTTAAAACCACCTTGAGACATAAGCTTCCTTCTGGCGTTCCTAGCTAGTCTTCAGATCTAAGTAACCGCCTGTCTTACGAAAAGAGCACGGATCGAATTCTACCTCGGAGAATTTTGCCCATATACAGTATGTCCACAGCTTTTGCGTGCTTATTATTTAATGCCGAACTACGTAAAATAAAATGAAAATAAATTGAAATATTTAAACCCAAACTAAAATAAAATATAAATAAAATAAAATAAAATAAAATATTTAAATCCAAATAAAAATAAAATAAATTTAAGTGTGTGTGTGTGAACAAAATTTAAAATATGCCGATAGGTATATTGATCTCTAAATGGCTGACGGAAAAGCCTATCAGCTAATCCCAAGGAGTGTGACTTGTTCCTAGACACCCCCCCCCCCATGGTTTGTTAGCCCTACTGCTAATATCACCCACGAACATTAAGTGATTCGAAGCCCACCTTCAATGTGGCAGTTTTATCTTCACTACTCCCCAAAGTTTCACCCATCTCTCTTGACAATGCTCCTTGAGATCCACCACCGAAACATTTTCCTCACTTGCCACTGTCTAATCAGAGAAGATAGAAGATAAACTTCCCTACATAACATGAGTATTCCTATATTTTGACCGAAAACCATCAGTGTTTAGTTGTAAAGAAGTCTTGGCTTACTTCCAATCTTCGACATATTTATTATAATAAAATTTAACTTTGTGTATTACTTATAATTGGTGATCTAAGTGTTGGTGTGCCTACCAGGACAACCATTGTCATAAATGTATTGCCATGATTCCCTTACATTAACCAAAACGATATATATATATATATATATATATATATATATATATAAACATATGTTAGAATATATATAATCTATAATATTATAATAATATATATATATATAATAATACATATAAATAATATATAAATAAAATATGTATAATATAAATATATATATATATATATATATATAAATATATATATATAATATATATATATATTAAATATATATAAATATATATATATATATATAAATACATATATATATAATATATACCTTTTATATAATAAATATAATATATAATATTATATATATAATATATTTTTTATATAATATATATATACTATATATTATATAGATTATATTTATATATAAAATAATATAAATATATAATAAATATAGGTATATATATATTATATATAATTATATTATATATATTATATTAATATATAGTAATATATATATATATATATATATATTATATATAATATATAGTATACATATATATAATTATTATTATAATAATATATAGTATATATATATATATAGTTAATATATATAATTATAATATATCTAGAATAATATATAATATATATATATTAAACCTACGTTAGAAGATACATTTTGACATCACAATTATGAGCTTCAAAGGCAGTAAAACGTCTGATTATGTTTGTCCACCCAATATTTTTCATCAAATAAGGAGTCTCAAAAATCAAACTCATAAATGTCATACTGAACAAACTTTCACCAACCCACCAAAATCTCTCTGAAAATGACTATTTTTTTTCATTAACTAAAAGTACTCAAGAAATGAATATTTTTAAATAATATTTTAATTAATAAGAAATTCACATTAATAGTTTAGGAATATTATCTTAAAAAAATATTTGCTTCAAATGTTAATTATATTGTATTATAATCTAAATATCAATAAGTTTCATCACAGATTTTGAAATGGCAAATTCACAACAAAAATGCAAATTAAACATACCAACAGTTGGTATGTTAAAGTTGCATTTTGTTATGAATGCAACTTAAACATAACAACTGTTGATATGTATAAGTTGCATTCATAAAATCCAACTTAAACATACCAACTGTTGATATGTATAAGTTGCTTCATAAAATCCAACTTAAACTACCAACTGTTGTGCAATCTTCCGAACTTGAATAGAACATCCTTTCTTACTTTTGCTTATAGCTAATGCAACAACTCTCATCCCACACCTGTAGAAAAGAGAAAGAGATAAAAAAAAATGGGCAAGGAGAACACGGGGAGAGGGGGGGGAGAGAAGGGACTCGATAAAAAATTTCGCCAAATATTTATATAATATAATATATTATATAATATATATATATTATATAATTATAATATATTATATATCTATATATATATATTATAAATATATATAATATTAATATACTAATATATATAGATATATATATTGCCCCTGTCCCCCTTATTATTGGGCTCCATGTCATCTTCCGAAACAGCGACATCCACGGCGGAAACCACAGGTCTCTAGGGAGGAAATCTGAGAGTTCTACAAGAGTATTACTGATTTCAGCCTCGTTAGTATCTGTGCGAGTGGTGATGTAACTTCTGTAGTCGACCTGGTCTGACTCCTGGAGATCCGGGGTGAACCCGGATCTCAATCTAGAGAGTGCAGATTTGGAATCTTTCGTGCGGAATGTTTTTGCGTTGCAGAAATTTCTAGGGGCGGTGAATTTATGAGTATTGTGAGTAAAGTCATTTTCCCATCAGGCGAGAAAAAATATTGCGCGTTCTGCAAAATTAATGAGTAGAGAACTCGGAGATGGAGGGACTTTACGAATGATAAATGTTGATCTCGTAGGAATTGTGACATGGTGTTTGGTTCGAAACCTTGGCATAAAATTGTTGCAATCATATCAAAATGATCCTGAATGGGGAGGATTTTTTTTCCTCGTGTAGAATGCTGAATTGGGGAGGTTTTCAGACAGCCCGTGATCAGTTCGAAGGACAGTATTTTGTATTCTTTGTAATTTGATTCTATTGGTAGGTGAGGTTTGGGGGTACCAGACTGTTGATCCATGGTTTATTATATATAGTTCCTGAGAATTTTTAATATGTAGTTGTCGGCGTGGTTGTTTCATTGCTGACGCTGTGTTGAGATAGAGTTCGTAGGACATTTTATTTTCTGTTTGCTGTACTTATGTTTTGAATGTGAGGTGTAAAGGTGAAGTGGATGTAGAATGTTAAACAGAGTGTTTTGGGTGTTTTGTTTAATGGGATAATGGCGTTATTTAGAGTTACTTGAGAGTATAGTAATATTGGTGTATCAGTTGTGATCAAAGTTATGGATGATTTCTCAGCGGAGGCTGACATTCCTTTGGAAGCCAACCATGCATCTAAACGATATAAACAAGTCTGAGTATGTTTTATAGCTATGGGTACTGAGAGTTCTGATATGGTTATGGTTATATCAACTGCATAGGTTATTAGTTTTGAATTGGGAGGTTATGGATGCGTGAGGATGTCAGTTGTAAATATATTAAACAGGAATTGAGACAGAATGGCTCCCTGGGGTACCCCGTTTCTTAGTTTTACCGTTTTAGAGATTTGGTGTTAGGTGGACACTATATATGGAATTGGATAGCAATTTTTTGTAATTGATAGGAAAGGGTGAGTTTAGAATTTTTTGATTGAGTGTGTCTAGGTACTGTGTCGAAGGCTTTATTAATTTCGATAGCTAGGAGTATTGTTCTATGGGATGGTGTCTTGTTTAATCCGTTTTATAATGTTATGGGTGATATTTGTTGGAGCTGTTGAGGTGGAGTGGGATGTTTTGAAGCCATGTTGGTAATTTGGGGTGTGAAAGAGGCGTTGAATTTTGGCGAGTATGATTTTGTCCATTAGTTTGCATAAAGCGGAAAGGAAGGATATGGGTCGGAATTAAGAAGAGAGATTGGAGTCTTTTCTGCAAGGGTTTTAATTTGGGCATGATTTAGGGTCTTATGAAATTGATATATCGGTAAAACGAAATAATTGAATTTTTTTTTGTGGCAGTCATTTGAATCCATGACAGATGTATATTTGTCTATGGAAGCTCCCCGATCCGTTAGTGTTGGTGAATTTACTAGTTCACTATCGATATATCCTTAAATAATATTTCGACCTCCTTGTACGATAATAGGTAGTAATCTTTTTAGAAGTTTGGAATTTATTGTACATAAATTTTGTTTCGCCCTTCATTTATTCTGTATTTAATCCATTTCGCTATATCTTGTCTTTAAGTTTCAATAGAGTAGGAATGAAAAGTATTCCACAGAACCACAGGAACTAAAAAACTGTAGTGATCATTGTAGTCATTGTAGTGATGAATGAAGGAACTACTTCAATGGTGAAGAAATCCCAAAACTTTAGGTGAGTTCATATATATATATATATATAATATATATATATATATATATATATATTATATATATATAATATATCATATATATATATATAATATATATATATATATATATATATATAGTGGCGACTCCAGCAACTTTTTTTACTACTCGTGCTCTCTCTCTCCTCCTCTCTCTCTCTCTCTCTCTCTCTATATTATATATACTATATTATATATATATATATATATATATATATATATATATATATATATATATTATATTATATTATTATATATAATAATTATATATATATCCTATATATATAATTAAATACTTGAGTTGGTCCCATAGAAATTCAATTTTTTTATTAAAACAGGTTACTTTAATAATATTTCAAGTTACTTTTTTTTTATAATTCTAAAGTATTTTAGTAATATTTTAAATATTTTATGTGCTTTATTAGAACTTTTTTTTTTGGTATGAAAGATTATTTCTTATGTATAGTATTTTAACAAACCAATAGTAAACATAGTATTTATAAATAATTTTATACTCTAAATTCACAGATATGATATCCGCCAATTGCTTTGGGCACGGATTTTTTCTTATTTTTAATGTGTTAAAAGCGTTATTTAATAGCGGCTATTCTTTCCTTTTTCGTTTCAATTTTGCATAATCTTATATATTTATTATGTAATAATTTCATTTATTTGACCAACTTTCGAAAAAAAATAAGAGAAATATTAAAATCGTACATTATGAAATTGCAAAAATAGTTTCTAAAATGTTAACTCGTGCTGAGCACGAGAAGCACGAGTGCAGGAGTCGCATCTGATTATATATTCTTCACGTAAAAATATATCGTAGTACGCAAACATATATATATATATATATATATATATATATATATATATATATATATATATATATATATTATATATATTTTATTTAATTTATTAATATTATTATATATATA
>JABUQX010111560.1:7500-10000 GCA_015478945.1 Trachelipus rathkii | reverse complement strand
AATTTCCACAGAACAAAGCGTTTTTTCTAACCTTTAGTTTTAATTACATCTTTTTCATTCTTTTTAAACCGTCATCATTTTCATTGAAGATAGTTCAAAATGCTTCCTTAGCGTTGGGATTAATGGTATTACACATAAGAGACAGAAGCTGTAGAGGCACTGATTTTTTGGTAGTTTCTTCAATGGTTTCCAATAGCTTAATGCCAGTGGATATGATGTCTTTTCCAAATTAATAAGATTGTTAACTTTGGAATACGAACTGGCGTACGAAGCAAGAAGTTCTTTAAGCAATACTTCTTTCCATCATAATGAAGTGTAATATTCCAGCGAGTTGGAATGTCCTTGATAACATTAAGATATGGAAGATCAGCCTATTTTTGAATTGCTTCAACTCATTTCCAAATTTTTAAATTTTATTTTTTCAGATTCATCTTAAGTATTTTTAATTATAAATTTTTTTTTAATCAAATCTCGACAATAAACATACGCGCAACATCCGCAGGGCAAGCGCGGAATGTGCGGATGCGGATCTTTAATAATGTGGCGGAATGCTCCCGCGGATCGGATGCGGATGTTACCTTGCATCACTAATTATTATATATATATATAATATATATTATATATATATATATATATATATATAATATATATATATTATATACTATATATATATTATATTATGATATATTTGTTATTTAACACAATGGTCCAAGTTTTTGATTTTTTTGTTTTTTTTTTTAATTATATTTCTACTATAGTGATACCAACAATGAATATATAGGACCAGTTACGTTTTACGGATCCATAACTTTAAAAAAAAAAAAAAATTAACTAAAGGAATACCCAAGGGTAAACCGCAAAGATGGCAGGAGTCGGGGTCTCTCGGCCTTCCGGGGGAACGACAGGGTAGGACTATTTCCCCCCCCTCCGGGGAGGGTCTCCGGCGGAACCCCCGCTCTATGGTATTTGGGTGTCGCGCGCGGGGGTTCCTCCGCCCCTCCCCTACGGGGTATGGAAAACGTCCCCCCCCTCTGTCCCCCGTCGGCTCGAGCCCCCTAATTTTTTTTTTTTTACTTTTTTTTACATATTTGTAATAAGCTTTATTCGCTGATTCCAAATATGTAATTGGTTTTTCTGTAAGTTTCGTACTTATTGAGATATTTAATTTATGAAGAAAAATCTTTTTTTTTTTTTTACATTTTTGTAATAAGCTTTATACGCTGATTCCAAATATGTAATTGGTTTTTCTGTAAGTATCGTACTTTTCGAGATATTTCATTTTTAAAACAATATTTAACATAAATGTGATTTTTAAAAAATTATTTAAAAATACTTCGAACTTTTGAATCATGTCCGTTACCACTGAAATTCATTGTTGGTATCATATAGTAGCAATATATTAAAAAAAAACAAAAAAAATCAAAACTTACCATTGTCTAAACAGAAAAGGACTATATATATATATATATATATATATATATATATATATATATATATATATATATATATATATATATATAATATATATATATATATATATTATATATATATTATTTTTTATATTATATATAAAAATATTTATATATATATTATTTTTTTTTTTTTTTTTTTTTTGGTAATATTTTAGCTGAGGTGAATAAACTTTACGTAACTATTACATTAAAACTATAAACTAATAATTAAAAAAATGGTATCAAAAAAATGCTATGGCAGTTTTTTTTTAAACGATTAGCGTATATTCTAATGGGATATTTTAAATAAAAATATGAAAAAAAACGCTAGAAAAAATGTAACTTTATGGCTTTTTTTCGTTCGTGTAGGGATGAAGAATGACGTCGAAATGCGTTTCAACCTATCGATACATCGATATTTATTAATTATCGATATTATAATTGTTTTATCGATTATCACGATTTATTTTTTAAAACTGGTACCTTAGTAGAATGTACGTAAAAAATTAAAAATATTTTAAATAAAAAAAATAAGTGGAAAAACATATTTGTTTTACGTAATGTAAAAGAAAAATATCTTATTGTATAAATATTAGAATATATATATATATATATATATATATATATATATATATAATATATATTATATAATATATATATTATATATATATATATATATATAATATATTATATTATATATATAATATATATACAACAGCGACCCACACATTTTGAGACCGAAATTTTCTGTTCAAAAAATTTCTAAAAGTTCAGAAAGTAGTTTACATGCAAAGCTCGCGAGGTGACGTCAATAACTCACACGTCAGATTCGCGCTACGTATAACTGTGACGTCATGGACTAATTTTTAATCAATATATATATATATATATATATATATATATATATATATAAATTATATATACGTATATATATATATATATACTATATATATATATATTATATATATATATATATATATATATTAGGGATGGGCCGGATAGTGAATTAGCCGGATAGCCGGATACCGGATATCCGGCTGGAAGTTAAC
>JABUQX010111559.1:10000-31545 GCA_015478945.1 Trachelipus rathkii | reverse complement strand
GAGATGAGAAGAGAGAGATACATGGTAATCTGAGCATGAGATTACAAGACAATTTTTATTGTTCAATAGCTGCAATCCAATATTATTCACGAAACATTTTTTGTTTTTAAATTTCGATATCGTTTTGTTTAAAGAAGAAATCTAAGAATCAAAAAATATGTTTATTTTAGTAATGGGAGCGCAGATATTTTATTTATCTGTTCTTTTTGCTTTATTAGATGCATCATTCCGGCTACTGCATTTTAAGTGCTTCATTGCTTTGTGTGTTAACGTAATCGCATGTGAAAGATAATCCAAATACGTATCTGTAAGATCATACTGACTTCGAAATTGAAGACATTCTCGCAAACTCACTCGAATTATCGAGATTTTGTTGCTGCGGGTAGGCAGTTGCGGAATTTTCAAGTTCTTCCCGAAAGGCAGCTAATATGAAACTGGTACGATGCTTGAAATTTCTGCATATAAATTTATCTCGTCCAACTAAAAAAGTAAAATGTGACAAAAAAAATAAATAAATAATAAATAAATTGCCTGATGTAAAATTGATACATAAGTGCTATATTAATTATTTTATTGAAGCACTTGGAATGTTTACAAAGTTTTGAGACACCTTATATATAATATTATATATATTATATATATATATACTATATATTTATATATATATATACTATACATATATTTATAATATTATATATTATAATATATAATATTATATAATATATTTTATATATATATATATATAATATATCTATATAGTATTATATATATATATCATATAGTATATATATATATATAGTATACTATATATATATAGTATAATATATATATATATATATATATAATATATATATAATTTATATATATAATATATTATATTATATATGACCTTTTCTGTTTTAAGACTGTTCAGTTTGAATTTTTTTGTTTTTTATAATATATTTTGCTATATGATACCACAATGAATTCAGTGTAACGGACATGATTAAAAGATATATAGACCAGTTACGTTTACGGATCCGTAACTTTTAATTTTTTTTTATTTTAACTAAAGAATACCAAGGGTAAACAGCAAAGATGCAAGTAGTCGGAGTCTCTCGGCCTTCCGGAGAACGAGGTAGGACTAATTCCCCCTCGGGAGGGTCTCCGAACCCCCGCTCTTTGTATTTGGGTGTCGCGGGGGTTACTCCGACCCCCTACGGTATATGGAAAACGTCCCCCCTCTGTCCCCCCGTCGCTCGAGCCCCTAATTTTTTTTTTTTATTTTTTTATTTTTATTTCATATTTTATAAGCTTTATAGCGATTCCAACATGTAATTGATTTATTTATGTGGTTATGGGGATATTTTAATTTATGAAAAAATGTATTTTATTTAAATTTATTTTTTAATTTTTATATAATTTTATACGTGATTCCAAAATTATTGTAATTCGTAAGTGGTCTCGTACTTTCGCGATATTTTATTTTTTTAAAACATATTTAACAAAAATGTGAATTTTAAAATATTTAAAAATATTCAAACTTTTTAATGTCCGTTACCACTGAAATCATTGTTGGTATCCTATAGTAGCAATATATTAAAAAAAACAAAAAATAATTCAAAACTGACCTATTGGTAAAACAAAAGCCTATATATATATAATATATATATATATATAATAGATAATTTATATTATTTATATTATATTAGTATATATAATATATATATATATATATATAATATATAATAATATATATATACATAATATATAATACTATATATATATTCAGATGGCGACTCTCTGCACTCGACTCAGTTGTAATCATATTTAAAACTATCTATTTTTTGCAAATTTTCATAAAGTTACTATAAGATTCTCTATTTTTTTTTCACAAGTTGGTAATAAATAAATTCATTACAATATAAAATATAGATTATGCAAAAATTGAAACGAAAAAAGAAAGAATAGCGTATTTAAATACCCTTTTAACATTAAAATAGCACTAATCGTGCCCAAGCAATGTCGGTATAAGATCTGTGAATTTATAATATAAATAATCTTTAGAAATGCAATGTTTATAAATGATAACTACACTTTCTATACAAATAGATTCAATCTTCTTACAAAAACTTTATTAAGCAATGAAATATTAAAATATTCCTAAATACTTTAGAATAAGAAAAAAAAAGTTACTTTCCATAAAATTGTCCAATTTGTATAAAAAATGATTTAAGAACTAACTCAAGTATTTAATAATATATAATACTATATATATATAATATATATATTATATATATATAGTATATATATAATATATATATATATATAGATATATGTATAATAATATATATATATATATATATAATAGTATAGGAGAGAAGAGAGAGAGAGAGAAGAGAGATAGAGAGATAGTAAAAAGTTGCTGGAGTCGCACTGTAAAATTATATATATATTTATTATATATATAAGTTATATATATATATATATATATATATATATAATATAATACTAATAATAATAATCATATATATGAACTCACCTTTAAAGTTTGTGATTCTTCCACACATTGAAGTAGTCTTAATTCATCACTACAATGACTACAAATGATCATACATTTTTTAGTTCCTGTGGTTCTGTGGATACTTTTCTTCCTACTCTATGAAACTTAAGACAAAGAAATAGCGAAATGATTAAATAACGAATAAATGAAGGGGCAAAACAAAAATTATGACAATTAAATTACCAAACTTCTAAAAGTACTACTATTATCGTACAAGGAGGTCGAATATTATTTTAAGGATATTATCGATAGTGACTTAGTAATTCACCAACACATACGATCGGGAGCTTCCATAACAAATTATACAATCTCATGGATTCAAATGGACTGCACAAAAAAAAATTCAAATATTTGTTTTACCGATATATCAATTTTCATTCAAGACCCTAAAATCATGCACCAATTAAAAACCTTGCAAAAACTCACTCTTTCTTAATCGACCATATACCTTCCTTTCCCGCTTTATGACAAACTATAGGACAAAATCATACTCGCCAAAATTCAACGCCTCTTTCACACCCCAAATTTACCAAACATGCTTCAAAACATTCCATCCACCTCAACATCCTCCAACAAATATCACCATAACCATTATAAAACGTATAAACAAGACACCATTCCCATAGAACAATACTCCTAGCTATCGAAATAATAAAGCCTTCGACAAGTACCGAACACACTCAATCAAAAAATCTAACTACCTTTCTAAAAAACAATACAAAAAATTGCTATCAATTCCATAGTTAGTGCCACCTACAACCATCTCTAAAAACCGTACAACTAAGAAACGAGACCAGGAGCCATTCGTTTGTCTCAATTCCTAGTTTATATATTTACAACTGACATACCTCACAGCTCCATAACCTCCCAATTCAAAAACTAATAACCTATTGCAGTTGATAAATAACCATAACCATTCGAACTCTCAGTACCCATAGCTAATAAACATACTCCGACTTCGTTACTATATCGTTTAGAGCATGTTGGCTTCCAAAGAAATGTCAGCCTCGCTGAGAATCTATCCATAACATTTTGATCACAATTTATACACCATATTACTATCCTCTCAGTAAACTCAAATAACCCATTATCCATTAAACCAAAAACACCCAAAACACTCTTTTAACATCTACATCACTTCACCTTACACCTCACATTTAAAACATAATACAGCAAAAACAGAAAATAAGAAATGTCCTACACTCTAATTCAACACAGCGTCAGCAATGAACAACACCGCCCGACACTACATATAAAATTCTCAGGAACTTTAATAAATTAAAACCAATGGATTCAACAGTTCTTAGTACCCCCAAAACCTAACCTACAAATAGATATCAAATTACAAAGAATACCCATAAATACTTCCTTCGAACTATCACGGCGTATGAAAAACTTCCCCAATCACAGCATTTCCTACACGAGAAAAAAAATCCTCCCATTCAGATCATTTTTATATGATTGCAACAAATTTTATGCCAAGTCTCGACCAAACCAACCATGTCACAATTACTACGAGATACATTTATTCATCGGTTAAAGTTCCCCCCAAATCTTCGATGTTTATCTAATCATTCCCAGTAATCCCAAGTTACAAGCTTTGTAGAGTAACGTTACAATACTTCTACTCAGCAAAACTCACAAACTCACCCCCTAGGAAATTTCTGCAAACGCCAAAAAAACATCCCACGAAAGATCCAATCTCACTCTCTAAATTGAACTATCCGGGTATCAACCGGATCCAGAGTACAGACACAGTTTCGACTACAAGACGCTTACCTCACCACCTGCCACAGGATACCTAACGAGCTGAACAGTGATTCACCTCTTGTAGAAGCTCTCAGATTTCCCCTATGAGACACCTGTGGTTCCGCACCGTGGATGTCGCTGTTTCCGGAGATGCATGGACCCCAAATTAAGGGGACCAGGCAACTATATATATAGGGTAGATTTTATATAATATATATATATATATATATATATATAAATATTATATATATATAATATATTATATATTATATATATTATATATATATAGTATATATATAATTGTTTATATATTTTCTCCCTCTTCCCCCCCCCCTCTCCCTGTTCTCCTTGTCCCCATTCTTTTTATCTCTTTCTCTTTTCTACAGGTGTGGGATAGAGAGTTGTTTGCATTAGCTAAAGCAAAAGTAAGAAGATGTTCAGGTATTCATAGTTGCGGAGATTGCACAACAGTTGGTATGTTTAAGTTGGATTTTATGAATGCAACTTATACATATCAACAGTTGGTATGTTTAAGTTGGATTTTATGAATGCAACTTATACATATCACAGTTGTAATACATATCACAGTTAAATACATATCACAGTTTAATACATATCACAGTTTAATCTTTAATTATGCATTTTTGTTGTGAATTTGCCATTTCAAAATCTGTGATGAAACTTATAGATATTTATGATTTATAAATACAATATAATTAACATTTGAAGCAAATATTTTTTTAAGATAATATTCCTAAACTAGTAATGTGGATTTCTTATTAATTAAAATATTATTTAAAAATATTCCATGGATTTCTGATGAGTACTTTGTTAATGAAAAAAATCGTCATTTTCAAAGAATTTTGGGGTTGGTGAAAGTTTATTCAGTATGAATTTATGAGTTTTGATTTTTGAGACTCCTTATTTGATGAAAAATATTGGGTGGACAAACATAATCAGACGTTTTACTGCCTTTGAAGCTCATAATTTTGATGTCAATAATGTATCCTTTCTAACGTAGGCTTATATATATATTTTATATATATATATATATATATAATTATGTATTTATTAATACTATTATAAAAATACTTATATAATAAACAAAATTTATATTTTATATATATATATTATATATATATTATATATATATATTTATTTTATATATATATATATATATATGATAAATATATATATATAATAAATATATTTTTATATATTTATTATATATATTTATATATATAAAATATTTTATAATATACATATATTTATATATATATATATAATATATATATATATATATATATATATATATATATATATATATATATATATATATAAAATATATTATATATAAAATTTATATATATATATATATTATATATATTTTATATATATAGATTATATTATATTATATAATATACTATATATTTATAGTATATATATAATATATTTATATATATATATATTTTATATAATTATTTATAATATATATAATATATATATAATAATAATTATATATATATATACTATAATATATATAATATACATATATATATTATATATATTATATCATATATACTATATATCTTTTTGGTTAATGTTAGGGATCATGGCAATAACATTTATGACAATGGTTGTCCTGGTAGGCACACCAACACTTAGATCACCAATTATAAGTAATACACAAAGCTAAATTTTTATATAATAAAATGTCGAAGATGTCGGAAGAAAGCAAGACTTCTTTACAACTAAACACTGATGGTTTTCGGTCAAAATATAGGAATACCATGTTATGTTAGGAAGTTATTATCTACTATCTCTCGATTGACAAGTGAAGTGAGAAATGTTTCGGTGTGGATCTCAAGAGCATGTCAAGAGAGTGGGTGAAACTTTGAGGATAGTGAGATTAAAACTGCCACATTGAAGGTGGGCTTCGAAATCACTTAATGTTGTGGGTGATATTAGTAGTAGGGCTAACAAACCAGGGGGGGGGGGTCTAGGAACAAGTCACACTCCTTGGGATTAGCTGATAGGCTTTTCCGTCAGCCATTTAGAGATCAATATACCTATCGGCATATTTTAAATTTTGTTCACACACACACACTTAAATTTATTTTATTTTATTGGATTAATATTTTATTTTATTTTATTTATTTAATATATTTATTTTAGTTGCTCTAATTTTTACTCAATTTATTTTCAATTTTATTTACTAGTCGGCATTAAATAATAAGCAGCAAAAGTTGGGACATAACGTATATGGCAAATTCTCGAGCGCTAGAATTCGATCGTGCTCTTTCGTAAGACAGGCAGGTTACTTAGATCTGATAAACCTACTTAGAACTCCAGAAGAAGCTTATTGTCTCAAGGTGTTTTAAAGAATAGCTTTACACAGTATAAATCTACTAATAGTATCACAAAACTATAAGAGTTATGTGAACTAAGATATGTAGATAATTTGCCTGAGTTATTTTTCCTTTTTCGCTTTATAGTAATATATATATAATATATATATTATATATATATATTATATCTAATATATATATACTATTATATATAGTTAAGATATATAGTAATATATATATAATAATATATATCAATTATAATATAATATATATAGTATTATATATTATATATGGCGCATACATAGGGTAGGTAGCTCCTACCTAATATTTCTTTAGTTCTTTTTATAAAATAAATTTAAAGGTAAAGTTAACTAAATTTTAAAATTTTATATGAAAGTAAAAAAAGACTATTTACAAAAACCTTTCAATACCAAAACAATACATTAGCAAATAACAAATTTATAATTAAATTCATGTGGACAATTTCCCTTCCTACTCTGTTCTCAAGAGCAAAATTCTAATCTATGGGAGAGAAATTTTTAATTTTCATGTAATACATGAAAACTGCTATACCTGCTGTACGCTCGAAAAGATACGAAAATTTTCTATCACGGGTACGAAAATTTCGCTCACTTTCCCGTAAAAACTTACGAATAAGTTTTGCAAACTGTGTGAAACAATTTGAATCTCTCTCTCTCTCTCTTCTCTCTCTCTCCTCTCTCTCTCTCCTCTCTCTCTCTCTCTCCTCTCCTCCATATATATATACGTATATTATATATTACTATATATACTATATATTATATATATATATATTATATATACTATATATTATATATTATATATATATATATAGTATATATAATATACAAATTATATAATACTATTCCACAGGGAGGCATCCTATCTAACATTTAAAAGGTGCCAAAATGAAAATTAAAATTTATTTCAATATTGAAGCGGAACTACTTTGAGTCGCGTTATCGAAATAAATGTTATAATACAGAGATTGCGTTTTGCGTCCGTTTTCTATGGATTATCTTGATCATTCTTTGGATAACTTTTGAAAATAATGTTAATATCTGAAATTGATTATTAGATTTATTTTTTATTACAATGTAGAATTAATTTATTCTAAACCTAACGTAACTAACCTAACCTGACCCGACGACTTGACCTGAACCTGAGCCTAGACCTGACTTGACCCAAAAAAAACTTTATTTCGCTCCTAAACATCTATTATGTTTCAATGAGGCTACCTGCGAAAATTTTTTTTTGATCCGACCTCCCGTCCGTGTCTAGTTAGTAAACTTTGTCCTACTATATATATATAATAATATATATTATATATATATATATATATATATATATATATATAATATTATATATATACTATATATATATATTATATATAATATATATATAATATATATATATATTAATATATATATGTATATATATCACCTATATGTCAGGCCTCTAGATTAGGCCACGACCATAGTTAAAAAACTGCACAGCTACACTAATATAGAATCATATTTGATTGCGAAAAATTTTTAGTATGAAAGACAAAATAAATTAAAATAACATAATAAAAAAAAAAATAAATAACAAATTTTTTAGATGTACATAAGTTTATTCATATTACAAAGGTGAAAAGTGAATGGCATGGGTATTGCTCATTATTAATTTTTTATAAACAGTATTTACGTTATACTAGCATACCTACCTATATATTACCTATTATAATAGCCTAATAAAAAGTTTACAAGAATGAGATGATTCAAGAACTTTACGCATCGAAGAGTTGCCAATTCGAGTTGCAGTCGACACGATCAATTCAGAAAATTTTAATAATTTTGCCATTATAATTTCTTGTTGGGAGGGGGACCTTTCCTAAAAAAATTTTGTCGTGATTCAAAATATCTTCTTTTAGTGTAGTGTTGTATTTTTTAACTTTGTTTTTTTTTTTTTATTTTTTTTACACTTGACACGCCCTCACGGGCAGACCCTATTAAGAGGGAAGTTCAGTCTCAAATATTAATTCAACGCAAATTAACGAGTGATCACCAGACGCAGCTTAACGAGGGAGATTAAATTGAGTAGGAACACGAAATGAAGAGATTCCACAGACAGATGGCAGAAAGAAGAAAGCCCGCCAGCGAACAAGTCTGAGTTAACAAATAATCAACATCAAAACTCCTGTCCGAACACAGCACCCTGTGCTTCGACGTCTCGTAAGGTAGGTGGTATGCGAGGAAAGTTTCCTCGAGCCTTGCGCTACGAACTATAGAAGATGATAAAGCACCGACCACGCCGCCGCAAAGATACGAGTAATGTGAATAGAAAGTTACAGGGCATTTTATAAGGCTTTTTGCCTTGACTCGACCCTATCCAAAAGCGGGTGAATATAGCCCCCCCCCCCAGATTAGAGCGAGTACTCCATACATAGCGGCCTGGAGGACGCTTGATAGCTAGAGCAACTGAGAAGAGAAAAATTTCTTGCGATCTAACAGAAACTCCAGTTTCTTTGAGCCGCCTAGCAACTGTATGTAGTTTCCAGACATTTTGTTTCTGTAAGGCCAAGAATTTTATATTGTCAACAGGATAGACGAGAAACCGTCGAAATAGATAGGAAAGTTAGAATGTGTCTTTGAGAGGGAGATTGTAGAGTAAGAGTGGTTTTTAAGAATGAATTCACAGGTGAGGACACCCCACGGAAATTCTGTCCAGAATCAGCAGGAATAAGATCGAAAGGTTCAAGACGGAGCCAATTCTAGAAGTAAAGAAGGAGCAGAATTGAATGAGAATGGAAGGGATCATCGCATATGCAGGATGGTTAAATGGCATGAGAAGATTCATAATGAAAAGACAGGATAAATAGGAGATAAGACAAGAAACCCTGAGGAACACCACTATGACAGAAAAAGAAGAATCGCTCCATCAACCACAGCCTATATTGAGCGATTTAAAGAAAGCTAGACATAAGTAAGCAAAGAGAGGAGGAAACCAAAGGAGGGAGTTGGAGAGCAGTGACGCGTTGCCATACCCGGTCAAATGCTTTGATATGTCAAGCACCACCACGCAATCTCCCGTAGTCCTAGATCGGAAACCATAAATCGTTAAATAGGTAGCTATATTGCAATAACTCGAGCGTCTGAAAGCCGATAATGGCGAATCGAAGAAGATGAGTATCCAGATGTCTAGAATTGAAAGTTAGAAGGTTTCATAAATCTTAGATAAGATACAAGTTAGAGAAATAGGCGTATATTAAAGGATCAGAGCGCTCCTTTTTCGGAATAGGTTGACATATGCGCGCTTCCAACACTGAGGGAAGTGCTAGCATTGAGACATAGAGAATAGTTAACGAGGGGCGGTCCCGCACCGAAGCACACTCCCTCAAAACTCGGGAGAAGCCATCCGAGCCCACCCCATTCCTTACGTTCATTCAATTTCAGAAGCCCAGCACACCATCAAAGTAATCACAGGAAAGCAAGAACGAGAGGAGAAGCAGGAGTAAGAAGAATGGCCAGAATCGGGTCAGGTTGTTAGAGGAAAATAGAGAGGCCGAAAGATTGGCCTTTTCAGTTAGAATATTAGAAAGCAACAAAACCATCAGAGCGAATAAGTTTCATTGGCTTCATACTATAATCGGAGTGCACAGGTGATAACATTGCCTTAAAAACCGTAGTACGACAGATGATAACGGATTAATGGAATAATAAATACGAAAAAAATATGTTATTATGATTATTTTATTAATCAACATAAATATTCTACAATACAATGTAAAGCATCACAAAGGTGTCAAATAATGGGTCTTACCTCCTCTGCCCTTCCAATTCCTCCAGATCGCAATTGAGAAATAGCTTGGAGATCTCTCTTAGCGGGATTTGTCAAAGGTTGCAAGTCCTGAGTGGACGGAGCATGTTCATGGGCTCGAACAACGCCTACCAACAATCCCAAAATGATTTAATGGGGACATTCCGGCTCTCGCAGAAAAAGGCCAGGCAATGATCTTACCTGTTGTAAGGCCCCCCATTGACACACTGCGCCAGTGTCTGTTGTGTTGTCATGGAATAACAAAAAAATGACCGCCCAATGAGGACTCGAAAGAATATATATACATAACTCTGGAGGTGTCTTCTGCAACTTATTCAACCGTATAGCTTATCATTCTGCTCACGATATACAATGCCGTGCGGAGCACCCAAAACAAATGCCTGCCAACACCATCACAGAGTCACCTCCAAAAGGAATACTTGGGGAGATATTGCAAGCAAAAAAGTGCTCACCTGCACGTCTTCTCAAATTCGCCGACGTCCATCTGTTCCATGTAGTGTGAACCTCGACTCATCTGGTGTCCAATTCCATACGCTTGTGAAAAATGGAATCGCAACCCGATGCTCCCCCCCCCCACCATGATCGGAAGAGAGCGTTGGCAGATTTGAATACAGAACTCCACGTCTCATTCTTTATCTTCTCACTGATTATGCTCGGAAATAGGGCACATGTTGACCTCACGGAGTCTGTGTAATATATCTGTCGCTGTTGGAACGGATCACGAGCACGCCAGACGTAGGAATCTTCATCTCTCAGACGTCCCCCCTGGCGACCCTCGCAGATCTCGTTACGTGCTGGCCATCATCCCTGAGCTGACGAAGATTTGACGACCTCGTCGATTAGGATTTACCCAAGTGCTGACGCCACCGACTCTAAGAATGCTGCTTCGGACAGTGTGATAAACGCCTTGCACGTCCTCTTCTCGAACGATGTCTTCCATGTGACAAGTCTTGTGAAGCTATACGACTTACGCATAGGTTGTCTTAGTTAGTGGTACCTTGCCATCTTGTTCTTCAATGAATGTACTTTCGGGATTTCCCTAATTTGGTGGTGATTCTTATGCCATTATAGTCCATTAACGGATGTAAGTACCATACGCTATACACTCCAATTAGGTATTACCAATAAAACCAACCCTACCTCTTACATTCCAATAAAATGAAATAGGTTACATTTATTAACGCGGTGATGCATATTAAATTAGTCCGCTAGTTATATATACTATATAATATATATATAATATAAATATATGATATATATAATATATATATATATAATTATATAAATAATATAATATTATATAATATATATCTATAGTTTATAACTATATTTATATATATAAAATATATATATATAATATATATATATATAATATTATATATTACATAATATATATATAATATTATATATATATATATATATATATATAATATATATATAATATATATTAATAAAATATATAATATATAAAATATATATTTACAATGCCTATAGGAGGTACAACTTAGAATATTTTCGTCTAGGTACCGATCAAAAAAAAGTTTTGAAGAGCTTCATAGAGCATATTTTGAAAGCTCAGAACCTCAAGGTTTTGACAACCCTGGAGGAAAAAAAGAAAAAAATAAGTAGAATGTACCTAACAGAGGAAGGGATTGAGTTCAAGAAAAGTCGCTCTACTAAGAAGATGGGTATTATAGTGGAGAGGGCAGTGACAACAGTAGAGTGCCGGCTTGACCTGAATCAAAACTTCCTTTTGATTGGCATATGATTTACATCAAACCATGCAGCTGAGATCGATATTAGTAATCTAATACTAATATAACTAATCTTAACAATGTAGTATTTGTCAGTATGTCATCATAATCCAGTCAATATTTTTCTATTATTTTTTTGTTTAGCGGGTTGACATGAAGTCAACGCGTGAGCACGCAGCGCGAGCCGACGCTTGCGCCCACTGACGAATACGACGCCGAATATTATTTTAATTTATATTTTAAAAATTATCTTCAAAATATTGTTGTCTACGAATTCTTCATCTGTTATCCATTATTAAAACGATCAAACAGCTGTCATTATATCTAAATCAAAATTCCATTCTTCTTTTACCCTAACCTTCATCCATTCTCATTACCAGCAACATCGAATTTAGCAGTATCCAAAAGATAGTGCCTTCGTTCAGCGGGCCTAAAAAGCATTAATTGTGAACATTTGAATATTATAGAAGCAAAAACTGTGAAAAGTTATTAAAATTTGCTAAGTCTAATAACTTTGCCATACAAGAACTCCGAGGCTTTGATCAAATAGATGGATATAGGAGATAGTCAGCAGATTTAGCAGTCCATAACGTATTCAAATAAAGGAAACTTGAAAATAATAGATATTTTACAGATATATTACAAAGATGAAACATATATAATATAATACTCATAACATTTTTATATAATTAGTATATTATATATATATAATATATATATTTATATTATTTCATATTTCAGATTCTTTTAATTTACAAGATATGTAAAGACAGAGTGATTCTCATTGTGATTCTTATTTGTTAGCACAAGTATATACTATTTATATTTAATGGGTTTCAAGATAACATATTATTTTAAGAAGTTCGTATTTTAGATGCCTCTACGTATACTTAATCTAGCAAGTGATTAAATGATATTTATTCCCATCTGTATTCCTGTTTCTCCCACACACACTGTGGCCTATTACACTATTATAAAACTGGGCATTTCAGAAATGTGAATATTTCTTGGGATTAATATAATTATAAATCCTCCAACTATGACTATTTATTGTTGAATCTATTCTGAAGCTAAGATTAAAATTATTTATACTTAGTTCCTTATTATAATTGCATCAAGAACACATCTCAGGAATTCTTTCAGGTTTCATACACAAGAAACAGGTGTCATTCACACGTATTCACACTTTGATTGTAATCGCTATTAATTATAAAAGTTACTGAGCTGGCACGAATTACAAAGAACGACGCATTTATCGTTACAAGATCTGACTAGATGACGTAGAAATTATTAGACTGCATCGGATGTCTGTCGTTGATTTGTTACTATGGAAATAACTGACTTTGGTAATTTGAACAATCGCCTTAACTTGATTGAGGCGATTGAAAGTAATTATAGACCTACAAGAATTGTAAGTTTTTGTCTCTAAGATTTATGTACTGAAATATTAAGAATTGTGTCCTAAAAGTGTGGAGTATGTCACGTCGTAATAATAATGATCGATCATTTTGGTCTTTAAAAGGAAATAGTTGCAACTAGTTATTTATTTTGACCATTGCCGACTTCGGAAGAAAATAATTACATTGACTTATTTATGCATCCAGTGACGATGGGAAATATTAAATTGTGATTTTTATGTTTACAAATTATAAGTTAGCTTCGGGAAACACACTGTTTCGATTGTAAAATTAAAAATTATTTTTCGTATTGATTAGATTAATTGAATACGAAAAAATTTACTTTTTTTTTATATTTTTATCTTGGAAAAATTAATTGGGTACGTGAATATATATTGAAATCTAACTGTGAATTAGATATATATGATAGGATAAGTTTTATCCTTCTTATTTTATTATTGTTAATATAATACGCTAATATTAATTATGTTCCTAAAGTTGTGAGTATTTTCACGTAGTAATAATAATTACTATCCGAACATTTGTCTTAAAAAAGAAATTAGTTAACTAATAATTTATTTTAGACATTGCCCGTCGTTGCCGGGAAAGAAAATAATTACATTGACTTATTTATGCATCCAGTGACGATGGGAAATACTAAATTGTGATTTTTATTTACTAAATTGTATTAGCTTGCGCTTGAACAGGTTTCAATGTAATTGTAAAAATTAAAAATTTTTAGTAGTATTGAGTGTTTATGGAATACGAAAAATTTACTTTATTTTTATTTGAATTAATTAATTGGTACGTGAATATATATATTGAAATTACTGGAAAGAGATATATCGCACAAAAACAATTTATCCTTTTTGATTTTTATATGTTTTATATTATAATTTTAAAACCTTTTATACTATCTTTATATTGGTGATTTGCTGAGCGGGGTGGTGCCGTAGTTTTGGGAAGTACCTAGGTGGTGTCCACACAAAACGTGCAGCCCTAAGTTGAAAAAGATGAGTGAAAATAAATAAGAAGAAGGAATTATGGGTGGAGAGAGGTAAAAGGTGGGAGTCGAATGACAAGTCAGAGAGGGCAAAAGAGATTTGAGAGGGAGAAGTAGTGTTATGTTCGAAGAAAAAGTGCATGGTAGACGGTAACCGAAACTAAAGCTGAAGGGAAAGAGGAGAGTTGGATTTGGAATACAAGTTTATTTCAGATTGAATGAGAGAGTGAGGGGAGGAAGGTGGATAATTATAGGAAAGATGTGTGGGAGAATGTAAGGGTGTGTAGCCAGGGATCGATCGTAAATTGGGCTAAGTGAAATTTGGGGGGGAAAATGTTAGGTTTATATGGCTATGACCACAGTAGACATGGACGAGAGAGAGGAGAGAGAAGAAAGGTTTTGGAATGATGACATGAAGTTTGGGAAAGTTTCGAAATTTACAGGGTATAATGACAACAATTTGAACTCTATTGGAGATTGATATGCGAGTGGAGGATGGGGTGGAAAGAATAATAGACATTTGAAGTAGGTGAGAGAATGAAATGGGGAAAGTCTGCATTAGATTGAGAATCATTGTGCTGGAAAAAAAATGACTATGGAATACTTGTTCAAAAAGTGATAATCAGAATATACAATGAAGATTGAGATACGGGGGAGGCGTACTGGTTATTGTGTGTAAATGAGGATAGAGGTAGATTACTAGATGTAAATGTATTTGAAGCGTGAGGGGGATATCGATATCAGCTATTTTGAGTCGCTAGCTAAGTTAAGCAAAGTGGGAGGAACGGTGACGATTAGGGAAAGGGAAAAAGAGGAGAGTAGGTAGAGGTGATAAGGGGCGATCAAAATGACCTGCGAGACACAGTGTGTAGAGGAGTTTGAGGGTATGCGAGGATAGTGAGAGACGTGAGGACGGAATTGAGGGAGGACACTCTATGCATGAGATTTACAGTTGTGAGAGGCTAGAGGCGTAGATGGAGTTTCAAAAGAGTGGGCTGTAGCAAGAGCGAAGAAGTAGAATGGTGGCAGTAGTAGGGAGTAGGGGTAAAAGGAAAAAGAGCTAGTGAAACGATGGGAAAGTAGAGATAGGAAAGGCAGAATAAAGGGTTAGAGGAAGCAAAGAGGCCGTGGAGAAGGGCGAAGGAGGCAAAAAGACCGAGTGTATGTAGAAGTAGACGAGTTTGATCGGAAGCAGATGCTTCTGAGAGAAGTCAAATAAAAAAGGAGAAGAAGAGGGTTGGGAAGGATATAATTAGAGATGTAAGTGAATAAAAGGAGAGGATAGGTGAGAAAAGAGGTGGGAAGTATTTTAGTGGATTATTTTAAATGAGGTGTGTGGGGGAGGAGCATGATTGCAAAAGGTGAGGCATGGGGAATTGACGGAGGGAGGAGAATGAAATACAAATGGAAATATTAGGGTTTAATAAAGGAAAAAAGGGATCGCAGTTCTGATGGAGTAGAATGAAAAGTTACAGAATGGAGTATAGGGTGGAGGAATGTTGTCAGTATACAAATGTTGGAGTGTGAGTCACAGATTGGGAGGATGGTTGTTTGGCCCTGTATAGGGGAAAAGGATTATGATGGAATGGGATCTACTTAGAAGTATTTGTCTATTAAGTGTGTAGGAAAGGTATGGGAATCCATTGATTGCAAGAGGATGGTTAACGGAGGAAGAATGGGGAAAAACAAGGAAGGATTAAGGAGAAGAGGGTGGTGGACCAAGTGTTCACACTATGAAGAGCTTTGCCTAGAAGTTGCTCAGCGCGCGGTATCTGTATGGGTCTGTTTTTATATTAGAGAAGCAAATCGATAGAGTGAATAGGGTGAATTGTGAGAAGTGTTGAGAGAATATGGAGGGGGTAAACTAGGTAAAGTATTAGGCCTTTTATAGGAATATAGAATGTGGTGAGTGTAGGAGGGAGAGTGAGAGTTTGGTCGCTGGTGAGAGACGAGCATGGGTGTTAACATGTCGCCGTGGCTATCAACTTTGTTATGGAGAGTGTTGTAAGAATCGAGGAGGGGAGGGGTGAATACAATGGATTGTAAAGGAGGAATAATATACTGTTTGCGGTGACTACTGCCCTAGTGGCGAAGAACGCGCAGAATGAGGTATTGTAGAGACTTGGTGTCAATGGCCAAGCAAAAAAGGCTTACAAATATATCCCTCTTCAAGTGTCTGCGAGACGAGGATGAAGAGTGAGGGGAGCGTTAGAGGTTCGAGCATGGGGAGTTGGAAGAAAGTAAAGTTTTAGATATTTAGCATTGGATTTGCGTAAAGCGGAGGGTATGAAAGGAGGAAGAATAAACCATAGACAGTAGGGAATAATGAGAGCTTTGACGGGTCTGAGGAAGTATGGAAAGGGGGGGTTATCACAGAGTTAAATAAGTAGTTTTTTTGAAAAAAATTTGTGTACCAGCGTCTGTCAGTTTGTAATGGTGTATGAAAAACGTGCAGGGTGAATAGCCCAGTCAGCAGAAGTCTGGAGGTATATTGAGATGAAAGGGTGAGAACGTTGTGGATATAGTGAAGGGACAGGAATAGAATAGGTGGTGAGGAAGAGATGTGATATTGGAGAAGGCTGTGAGAGCAGAGAAAGAATGTTAATGATAGTAGGGATTTGTGAGAAGGCAGGAACAGAGATGGTTAGAGTTTGGGAGCGAGAAAAGGAAGGAGAGTAAAGCGGACCAAAAGGAGTGGAATGATGGAAAAAGAATGCTGGGAGAATGGATGAGAAGGAAGAAGGTAGGGTTGCGAGGGATAAGTGGGTGGAGGAGGGTGAGGCGAGACTGAGGGGAAGGTTGTGAGTGAGAGGCTTTACGTACCACTACCCGCTCAAGCGGGATAAAGTGTAAGCATAATAAATAATAAAATAATAACATAAAATAAAATATATTTATATAAATTATATATTAGCTATATATATATAATAGTATATAATTATATATTATATATATATATATCTACATACCTAACGATATAGTCATACGTGACCCCTAATATAATACTATATATATATATATTATTATATATATATAATATATAATTTTATAATAATTATTATATATATATATATATTAGTATAATAGACGACTATATCAACAAAATACGAGTTTTGGCCAAAATTTAATACGTTCGCTCGTATAACAAATTCTATTTGGGCTACAACTACCAGAATTGGTTGTTCTCGGATTGTTTTTGAAGGTTTTCCAATAAACACACGTATTGATTATTCTGCTTGTTACTACGGTCCTGGAGCCAGTTATAAAGAATTCGAGGTATATAAAAGAGGAGAGCCTTGTACTTTATGTCCGGGAGGCAGAAATTGTTCATTTGTTTATACACATTTATGTGGTAAGTTAATTATTTTATTATTTTGAGCTTTTTCTGTTTCACTTTCTCCTGTCTTATCTTTTTAAAATTGTTAGTAGGATTTTTTTTTTTTATTCTATAAGGCTCAAATGAATTTTTGATGAAATGCGTAAAAAAAAATTTCGATTAATTATGCTGTTAAGGTTAGGTAGGTTTTGTTACGATAGCAGGTTTTAGTAAGTCAAGTTGTTGTTTTGTTAGATTAGGTTAGGCCAAAAATGTAAAAAAAAAAAAAAAAATTCATAGAATTTCATCAAAAATTACACATAACAAAAATAAAAAAAATAAAAACTTTCTAAATCCATTTTTAACAGACATGACCGGGGAACGCGAAACAGAAAAGCTATTATTCAGATTTGTAAAATAGACTTTTCTATTAATTGCTTCTATAATAGGTTTTTACCTATTAATAACTTTATTTAGTTACTTTTGATTTTTTTTAATGTGAAATAATGACTTTTAACTGAGCAGGGCTACGGAGCAGAAGCTGATTTTTTTTTTTAAAATTAGTTTCTCACCTTTCTCACCATCCTCCTGTAGGTGTATGTACCGGTCAGCTGTCTTGCACGAAACTCCTCCATCTCCGTCAATCATCGTAAACTCTTCCCCCTGCACCTCATCCATGGTCATCCCCCTCCTCTCCACCGCTCTCTCAACACTATCCCTCCACCTCACCCTCGGCCTACCCACTCCTCTCCTTCCCTCCGGCTGTCACTCATAATACCTTTTCGACACACCTATTTGCTTCCATCCTATTCACATGTCCGAACCATCTCAAATGCCCCTTCTCCACCAGTTTCAATATACTCTTCACTCTCAACACCACCCCTGCCCTCATGCCATCATTCCTCCTCCTATCTAACTTTGTCACCCCCCAATATAATCTTATACTTTCATTATCATGCCTATACTAGGCTCCATAAGCTTTTGTAATTGTGTGTTCAAGCTGTTTCTATTTGTTTAATATGGGCTCATAATGCTGGTATGATTATGTATATAACTTGCCTGTATATATACGATCCTTGAGCAAAGGATACAACGACGCAAATGTCCCATTAACTTTCCAATTCTATGGTTCAACTTCTGGAACATATCATTTCTTACTCCACGACTATACATTCCTAAATATTCAAACTGTTACGTATGTATCATACTCACCCTCCAATTCTATATTACAACTTCTCCTGCTCCTTACTCACCATATAACCTCCGTCTTTCCCTTATTAATTTTCATTCTCTTCTCAAATAGCACCTCGTCCCTACCACTAAAATTTCATTTCAGAGTTCCTGATCCGAGATCAACAGCCCACATCATCCGTGTATCCAAAGATCTCTTCATTCCACCAATTTTCCTTGTGTACCACTTTGCCCAAATATTTCCATAAAACATTATGAACCAAAAATTGTTGAAGTCACTCCTTATGTTTCATAACACCTCCTCAGAGATCTCAGCTCGAGCTGGATGCGCTCGTACTAGTGATCAATAGTGAAGCGCGCACGTACCTATCTGCTAGAGCGATACTCGCGTCGCATCGATACGCTCGTACTCCATGTCGAACGCCTTTTCTAAATCGATAAAGGCCAAATATGCTTTCCGGTTAAATTCATGTCTTTTCACACATCATCTTCAGTGCAAAAATCAAATCAATTGTCGATCTTCCAGTCGAAAACCATGCTGCCATTAATTCAGTTTATTTTCAACTGTGTCCCTCAATCTTCTCTAGATTATTCTCTCGTACACCTTTGCAATATGTAGCATCAAGACAATTCCCTTGTAATTTTTACAATCGGTTTTATCACCTTTCTTGCATTTAGGACACAATACCGATTTATTGCAATCCTCCGGTGTTTTTTCTTCGTTCCAGCACCTATTCATTACTTCCGTCATCCACAAAACACTCCCTTCACCAGCTCCTCGCAATATCTCCACAGACAGCATATCTTCGCCTGCTGCCTTACCGTTTTTCATCTTTCTCGTCGCTTGCACCTCATCAAGGATACATCTGCCACTACCCCCCGCCTTCAACCCACAATGTCGTTCTTCCCATTGTTCCTCTCTTCTATGTTATTCGGGATATTCAACATCTGTTCGAAATATTCTTCACATATCGACGGCTTGTCAATACGTTCCATTCTTTTATTAACATAGGTGTGGGCAGACCCTTTCTATAGATTAGCTTTCTCGTCCCTAGTTCTTCCTCCAGTTCTCCCTCAATCCTTCCCACACTCTCTTTCTCTCTTTATCTTTCTTTTTCTTCTCTCGCTTCCACATATTCCTTCCTCTCCTCACTCCTTAGTCTTTATCCATCTTTAAAACAATTTTTCTCTTTACCGCCGTCTGAACTTGGTCAGTCCACCATGCGTTTGTTTCTTTTTTCTTCCAGGGTTCGTCTTTCAATTTAACAACAATCCTCAGCATCTCCCACAGGGGTCCCTCACCTCGCACCTATCACCACCATTCCTCCTTTTATACTCTCTTCCCTCTTAAATTTTCTCTACATTCCTGCTCTCGAAACTTTTCCACTTGGTCTTCCTAGCCTTACATTGATATGGTTTAGCACCATCTATTCTCATCTTTCCCCCAGACAAACGGTGACCCGAATCTCCCGAGACCGACGGTATACTCTTCACGTCTTTGAACAGTCTTTTGTTATTTGTTAGCATTAAGTCAATCATTATCTGTACTACGTTCATTTGTGGCTGTCACTATGGTGGTAAAAACCGGTCATCACGCTCATATCATTCTGTACACAAAAATCAATAACCCACTCCCCTGAGGGGTTCCGTTCTAAAATACCAAAAGCCCCAATCACTTCCTCCACCCCCATCGGTTTTGTCCATGGCCGTTTAAGTCACCCAATATTACAATGTTTTCTTGATGTGACACTCTCTCCTTCACATTTTGCAGCTCTCGATAGAAAGTCTCTTTTTTCCAACGGTCTTTCTTTTTCGAATCCATAGAGCTCAATCAGGCCCCGGCGGCTAACAGCGGCCCAGCCCAGTCCCAGCCCCAGTCCCGGCCCCAACCAACCCCGGCCAGCCCCGGCCCCGGCCAACCCGGCCATTTTTAGCGTCCCCGGCCCCGACCAAAAATCAGGCAAAACCGGGGTTTTCTGCCGGGGTTAACTGTAAATTACACTAAATAATAGAGGGTTAAATCAAACAAAATAAAAAAATATATTTTAATTCCATTACTCCTTTGTTATAAATTGATGCAAAATATATAAACATACCTAAATATAATCAATTTTTTTGGTATTTACTATGATTTCAAATTAAATTGAGGCCAAATTATAATTTTCCGAGTTTTAACATAAAAATATTCGAAATTTGATATATCAAACGAATTCGGAAAAGAAATAAATATAATTGTTAAAATATTAATGTATTTATTTATTTAAAGTAAATATTTATCTTCAAGAAAATCAAACATTTTCCGAAATCTCTTTTCAAAATTATTTATTTAATTGAATTATATATATATATATATATATATATATATATATATATATATAACTATATATATATATATATATATATAT
>JABUQX010111559.1:0-7500 GCA_015478945.1 Trachelipus rathkii | reverse complement strand
GATTAACGATTAAACCTCAAAAACTCCCAGGCAAATGGTCCAGACAAAATATCCAATATTCACTTTAAACATTTAGGAACCAAAGCCAAAGAAACCCTAACCCTTACTATCCCTAACCCTAACCTAACCTAACCCTAACCTACCCCTAACCCTAACCCCCTAACTCTAACTAACTAACCCTAACTAACTAACCCTAACCTAACCCTAACCTAACCCCTAACTAACCTAACCCTAACGCAGCCTGACAAACTAACACTATCCCATCTATCTGGAAGCACGCACAAATAATCCCCATAATAAAACTTAACAAACCATCCAATAACACAGCTTCATAAAGAGCTATATCATTGCTCTCTACAATATCTAAAGTGTTAGGAAGGTTAATCATGAATATAATCTCCCCTTCTATTCCCCTCTCGGATGCCCAACATGGATTCATACTAAAGCCATCCAGCTCTACACTACTAATCGATTTAAAACAAAACATTCTCACAGGATTTAACTTAACCCTACCCCTCTCCTGCACTCTCCAAATAGCGATATTCATAAACAAGATATTCGATACAGTTCCACGCCACCTACTAACAGATAAAGTATTAAATACAGAAATAAACATCAAAATCAAGAAAAAGAAACAAATTTATCATCCTAATACAGCTAATGTCATACAAAGACGCATCACTTCTCACATACACACACACATACACACACACACACACACACACACACACACACACACACACACACACACACACACTATATAGAACATCGTCAAAGTTAATTTCTATCCCATCAAAATGTTTGAAGAATTTCAAGAATTGTAGCAGCTTAAATATTGTTTAAAATTTGAAATTCGTGACAGAAAAGGAGGAAAACAACGAAGCTTTAAATGTAGGAAGATTGGCAGAGAGGCATTTTTGAGCTTGTGCTGAATTATTGAATTGAGACTTAGAGAGAGACCACGTTGGAGAGGGGAAGCCAGTGGTTTTCATTCCACTAAAAGGTTAAAAGTTGATGATTAAATTTTTGAGAACTAGTTACTGATCTGACAAGGAGTGTGACAACTATGAACATATAGTGCTTCGAATGTAGCTGATGTGACCTGTGTGTAGGCGTCAGGCCCGGACTGGCCAGGTCGGCTGGTCGGCGATTGCCGAGGGCCCCCGGCCCAATGGGGCCCAGGAGAGGCCCCCCAAAAATGGATATGCTACTTTATAATTAGTTACACCAGAGTAATTTGATTATTTATTTTCCAGTAATCTTACGCGCTTACAATCAATTTTAAGCAGTTGCCAGTTGGTTTTTGTTTATGGTAACCTAACTAACTTCTTTATATCAACGCTCACTCGCTCAGTCTCGTAGTAGGGTTGTTAGTTAGTGCAGTGTTGAAATTCACGAAGACTCGCGTTATCATCAACTCGCAGCGAATACAGCTTTTCAAAGCCAAAAAGGTCATGATATTTCAACTTTTCTGACCTGTAACCAAACCAACAAGCGAGAAAGAGAAGTTCACATCAGAAGATTGGTTGTTCAACGTTTAATTGATATAGTTTTGTTTATTAGAAAACAAGGCATTGCGTACAGAGGGGATAAAGCAGAAGGTGCTTAAACGCTTGATCCTACAGACAATCATAGTAATTTTCTCGAACTGGCCAAGTTGGTTGCAAATTATGATGTAATTTTACAAAATCATGTCAGAAAGTGTATTAAAGACCACAAAAAGCACAGACTAAAAATAATGAACAAAAGAAAAGTCACTGGAAAGTTAACTAAAACACCGACTGGACGAGACTCTTTGTTGACATTTTTGTCAAAAACCTTTATCAACAAGCTACTTAAAGTAATTGGTTCGATGGGCCGTAATATCATTTTGAAAGACCTTCATGATAGCATAATATTCAGCGTGATGGTAGATAGTACTGAAGATGTAGATGTTATGGACCAGTTGGCGATTTGCGTCCGCAATGTCTTTCAAGGAAAGATATATGAAAGACTTTTAGAAATAACAGTAGTCGATGATTCATCTGGATTGGCTTTGTACGAGCTTATAAAATCAGGATTAGCCAAGTGTGGAATTGCAACATCAAATATTATTGCCTGTTCATTTGACGGAGCTAACAATATGAAAGGTTGTTATAACGGTCTACATTTACTCTACAAGCTCAGGTCAAAAAGTAAAATGAAGATCTTATTTACACTCACTGTATGGGACACGTGCTGAACTTGGTAGTAGCTGATTCAACAGTAACGTTGCTCCAAGCAGAAAACTTATTTGGATTGGTGGAAGAATCTGCTGGTTTTCTAAGCTCGTCTTTTAAAAGAATGGCCGTATGGGAGAGGGAAACAAAAGAAAACATATTGCACATGAAAAAATGCACAGGTTGCAAAAAATAGGAGCTACAAGGTGGTGGAGCAAACATAAAGCTCTTTCTTCAAATATCGATAAGGGATTTTTAAGAAGTGAGGAAAGTGTAAACGCAGAGAAACTATTTAATTTTATTACCGTTTTAAAAGAAATATAAAATGGAAGTTTTGACAGCAAATCTAAATTCATAGCAAGAAATTTAATCAGTCAATGGTACAAATTTGAAAACCTATTTATGTATATTGTTTTATCAGATTTATTTCTTGTTATATCTCCCATTTCAAAATAGTTACAAAGCTTGGAACTTGGTAGAGAAGCTGATTCAACAAGTAGAAGATAAAAGGAGTGATAAACACTTTCAGGCTCTGTATTCAAAAACAAAAGATTATGCAAGTACAGTTAATAACAAATTAGAAGATAACAGTATTGATATAGAAGTATAATTAGATTTCAAGGAAAGAAGAACTTCAAAGAAAAAGGTAATGCCTGGTAAAAAATCAATAGATGAAGCTTCTGAAATCTCAACTGCTCAAAACTATAAATTGGTCTTTTTCAGTGTTTTAGATTATGCCAGGAACAAGTATCGAAGAAAGATTTAGTCCAAACAAAGAAATTTAGAAGATTGTTCCTAGTTAGACCCAAAGAAATTTAATAAAATCATATGCTTGATGGTTTTCCTACGGAAGTCCTATGTAGTATTTCTAAACTTTGTAAAGCTGAAAGAAGTCAGTTATTGGTAGAGCTGAAACAGTTTTCAGATCAGTATGAAAGCTTTACAATGGCTGAAAAAAAAGTAACATTAAAAGAAAACAAGACAATCTAAATGGAGCTGAAGAAATCCTGTGAATTTAGCGATGTAGAATCTGAATTTGAAGACGAAAATCTTTATGGTTGCTGCTCTGATAATAAGCAATGTTTTCAGTGTTTATCATGCGCCTTTTTGTTGTTTTTGAACTCTTGATTGCTTACCAACCTATATGTAGCTTACAGAAGTTTATACTAACCATACCTTGTACACAGGTCATCTGTGAAGAAAGGGTATTTTCTAATCTTAAAATAGTTAAGGAATCGACTTAGATCTACTTTAAGCTATGACCTTATGTCTAATCTTCTTTTCATGAATGTAGAAAAGAGTCTTATTTTATATCTTGGATAAAGATGTTATTATAGATGAAGTAGCCAGGATCAGTGAAGAACTGGCCAAAAAACTGTTAGGTTAGTAAACAACCTTTCAATATCACATAACCTTTCTTAGTTTGCTGTGTACCAAGGTATTGTAGAGCCATTTTTCTTTTTGTTATAAAATATATTCTACAATTTGTAACAATTAAATCACAATTAAAGAGGACATTGTTTTTCTTTTCAATATGCTTGTTTTTCATTACCGTTGTGACGTGTCCCTTTTTAATATTTACTGAGGTATTACAATAGGATTTAGACTATTATGGCTTCAACAGTGTGATTTGGTTTCCTAAAACTAGAAGTATTACTCCATCTCATTTTTAAGTAATAAACCACTCGTAATTAATTAGTATACTTATTTTTTTCATAGCAGGGAACTAGTTTAGGTACGGTATATAAAAATTATATAAATATTTATTGTGAAAGTAAACTACATCAGAAAAAGCTTCCTTTGGTCAGCCTCCCGAAAGCAACATGCATGCAACAAAAAAACTATAACAGCTACAGGAAAATAAATAAAATTTTATTAATCAGGAGACATTTTTATCCATGAAATTAAAAATAAATAAATAAAATAACTTTTGAAAAATTTAAATTGTTAAAAATGTTGGAAAATCTGTATGATAATTATAATTTTTTTTAGGAGAACGAAGAAGCTTCATCGCTACGAGTGAACGTTAAGTTGGAAAATGTCGATTTTTTTAACTAAAAGATATCCCAAGGGTAAACAACAAAGATGGACAGAGTCGGGGTTTTTCGGCCTACCGGGGACGACGAGAGTTCGTCCCCCCTCTGTCCCTCCGTCGGTTCGAACCCCCTAAAAAGGAAATAAAAAGAAAAATTAATATTTTCTCCAAAGCATAATAAAAAAGAAACCAATATTTGGTAATTCTTGTTCTCGTACTACTGCCAAAATGGAAGGTTAATGAGAACGTACGCTGCCAGCCCTAAGATTATACTAATTTTTAAGGTGTTATTAATAAATATTAGAATAAAATAATTTTTTTTAAAGTTTCATCGATGAAATTGCTGAAATCAAAAATGTTATTTAACACTGGCTGTTACATAGTTTTTAGGTAAACTACATCAGAAATAGCTTACTTTTACTCAACTATTTTCCAAGTGACAAAATAGGTAAATGTGCTTTTAAACATGTAAGCCTTATTTTAAAAATTACATATTCTACTAATCTATTCCCTCTAAATTCCCCGGTAAGGGGCCCCTTTTCAATCTCTAGCCGAGGGCCCCCAAAGGAGCCAGTCCGGGCCTGGTAGGCGTCTAATAACTACATCACAGAGGCGCTGGTGTTGTTGGGAAAATGTTATTCACTATTTTCTCAGCAGGGCTGCGGGCCGGCAAATTTTCCGGCTCCGACTCGGCTTTCCCCCAGCATTTTAAAATTACCCGTCTCCAACTCTGGCTCCGGCTCGAGCATTTTAAAAATTACCCGACTCCGGCTCCGGCTCCAGCATTTTAAAATTTCCCGGCTCCGACTCCGGCTCCGGCATTTTGCATTTTAAGATTGTTCGGCTCCGGCTCCGGCTCCGACTCCGGCTCCGACCTCTAGTTATAATTCCTTTTCCATTTACAAATATGAAATCATTAATTCTCTGTTACAAAATTTTTATGGCTTGATGAAATTGAATGTTTGTTAACATCTTTATTAACTTAGAATTAAAAACTTAGAAAATATTTTATAGTAAATAAAATTTTAAGAAATACAGAAAAAGAATAATTCACTTTCTTCCTAAATTTTAATACAATTCCTCTTCGAACGATGAACTGCCTGAGCATTTACGTATAATAATTTTACTTACAAAAAGGTTTTTTATTTTTAAAAACAGAAAAATTATATTTTAGTTTCACCTTAAAGTTTAAAATATTTCCTCTTTGAAATATGAGCTGCCTGAACGTATGTAATTTAATTTTAAAATTATTCATTTTATAGTAAATAAGAATTTTAAGAAATATAGAATAATTCCACTTTCTTCCTAAATTTTAAAATAATTTCTTTTGAACTGCCTTAGCATATATCATAATTTATCCAAAACAATTTTCTTAAAAAAATAAAACTTCTTCAATAAAATCCTCCTTCAGCGGTCTCCTAAGATCCAATTTTATTACTTTTAAAGCAAAATAAGCTCTCAATATTCACTTGACTAGGAGAGAAAGCTATAATTGTGTAAGCGCATCTTGAAAAATTTTAGGATGGTAGGGAAATCTTTAATTAACTGTTAATTTTGATTTTCCGGTTGATTTTATTATTTCATCTAATGCCTTGTGGAATTCCTAAATTGTATATTTCTAGAGGATTTTAGGTTAAGGTCTTTTACTGGAAGATTGTCTTTTTTCAGGCGCTTTTCTCTGCATGCTCCAATTGGTCAAATTTTAACTCTTCATCTGACGAAGATACCACAAGGGAGGATTCCTGAAACTGCTGAACTATCTGACTCCGACCCAGATTTCTCAATAGTATTATTCATCTTCAGTCCTAGTTCACAAAGAGCACTCCTAGCTTTTAATATCAGATCTTCGGTTCTGAGGAATACACTGAACTGTGGATCAACAAAGATGGCCGACAAAAATATTTTGTTTTCAGTTAACATTCTTTCCCTTCTTTCTATTGAATTTATGTAATTTGATAAAATCCATTCTCTATAAAAAAAAAAAAAATTCTGCAGTCAAGACTTCTGATTGAATATTTTTTGAGTGTTTCGATTTGTTCCCACTTACTATCGGAGAGAGAAAGTTCAGGAGTACCGGCAAGCAACATACTAATATGGTCTTTTAGTTGTAAAAGCCTTTCGAGCAATAAGACATGTACTTCTCCATCTTATCTCTTGATCTAAGATTGAAACTTTTCCAGCTTAACGCTTTAGACCTTCCATTAATATTTGGATTCGCGTTGCTTTTGCTGTTTGTTTCGCCTTGCTTATAAGATTAACTGCATGAGTATTGCGGAGACAATCACGCGCTGCTAACATAAAGTATGAACTCCACACCTCATGTGTGAAAGGTTAATGTTATCGGAAAATATTTTTATCATGGTTTTATCAAGTTCATTCTGAAAACAACTATTTCTTCTTCGTTTTGACATTCAATAAAATTAATATCACATTTACCAGCTTCCTGTTCCTCATTCTCATTGTCCTTATATTAGCTGAAATGTTGCGATTTGGTATCTCTTACTGCTAACGTATTATTAATATTGTTTTTATCTACGCCCACATATCTAATATTAATAGCAAAATAATTTAGCTTTGCAATTGTGCAAGCATCTATTTTTAAATGCAAGAAGCGTCCCTTTAAGCAATTTTTAAGTTTATTTTGTAATACTTCTAGTTTTTTTTCAGAATATTTTTCCCGGTCTAAAGGAACTTCCAGTTTCAAAGTCATGTCTCCACATAGTGCTTTAAATTCTGCTCTTGCAAAAAATCCTAATGAAATTTTCCTTTGACATAGACAGAACAAGTTTTTAACAATTGAAAGAAGTATCCACTTTAGTGTGAGTTTTCAAAAAAAAAGGTTCATCCTGAACAGCTTTTTCTTCACCTTTCTTTTTAACAATTCCAGCAATGTTTGGATGAGCTTTTAAATGTCGTCGCATTAATTTAAAGGATCCAGTGGAAGTATTGTGGCCTCCATAAGTAACTGGTGGTTTGGTAAACTCTTTAAATCATGATCGTACTGACTGTTTCCCATTAACTGTGCTAACTATTTCATAATTGACAAATGTAAGTACTTTTATCTTCAGAGAGAATAAAATATTCAAGTACATGAGGTTTTTTCGATTTTGGTTTAGCTGACATGATTTTTCTAAATATAATAAACTTAATTAATTAAAGTTACCTATAAATTATAGAATCTTTTTAGTAATCACCAAAATTTAAATTAGGGTACTTCTGACAAAAGAGGAATATATATATATATATATATATATATATATATATATA
>JABUQX010111558.1:0-10291 GCA_015478945.1 Trachelipus rathkii | reverse complement strand
TTGTTATTACTTCGTTCCAGTTCGGGCATTTAATTTAACCGTTTCCCGCATTTATCATTAAACACTTTCGCATTTTCATTACACCACTCATATATATATATATATATATATATATATACTCTCTCTCTTTCTATATATATATATATATATATATATCTCTCTACCTATATATATATATATCTCTATACTATATATATATATATATATATATATATATATATATATATATATATATATATATATATATATATATGCTTATATTTTTTGCAGTAATTATTTAAAGACAAATGATTAAGTATGTCAAAAATCTGTTTTAAACTTTAAAGGTATAATAATAAAGATGAAAATTCATTTTTTAACATCAGAATAAAGCGTGTAAAAATTCATTTCTTGTTTTTTTAATTAGTTAACAACAAAAAAAATATATAAATATATATATATATATATATATATATATATATATATATATATATATATATATATATATATATATATATATATATACTCTTCTATATATACAATATATATACTATATATATATATAAATATATTCAAAAGATATTTGTGTAATAAACATAACAATTATTTGAATATTTCAAATGGTCTAAGTGGGTTTGAACCCTTACCCTTGAGATGGTACTCCAAAGTGTTACCCTCTAGACCAACGATTAGCTAAAGGGAAGCCATCATTTTACCTCTGAAAGCTTAGCTTCGATGGGAAGCTAAACTTTTAGAAGCATGGGACTAACAATCGACCAGTCTGAAACCATCTCAAGTAGGGATTCATTTCTAAGGGCTCATTGCTCATATATATATATATATATATATATATATATATATATATATATATATATATATATATATATATATATATATATATATATATATATATATATATATATAAAAAATATATATATAAATTTATATATATATATATATTATTATATATATATATATTGAATTATTATTATTATTATTATTATTATTATTATTATTATTATTATTATTATTATTATTATTATTATTATTACAGATGGACCAGATTGTAATTTTCAGTATTCGTTGATGCCGATAGCGTATAGTTTTAGGTAGCCACAGGCAATTGATAATTTAAGTTACTGATAACATTTAAGCAAACTATATAGATCATTTATCAATTAATTATGATTATTATTATTGTTATTAACATGATGAGATACTCTGTTTAATATATTTTAATGTTCACAATGAGTGGTTATAGTCCTCTCATACTGATACAGGAGAGGCAAATACATTTACATTTAAATTTCAATTTATAAAAATTTGCTTATTTAGACTTTACTCGGGTATGAGATTTTAATGTGAAAATTGAATGTACACAAGGGACAAATTTCAACATCATATTTTACAATACATGGAAATAATAATACCAAGGAGAAGTTATATCCGATTTAGATCTCATTGTAGGAGGTTTATTCGAAATTTGTCCGATAATAATATTTTGATTTTTATAAATTAATAAACTTTTAATTCAATAAATCGACCTATTTGTAGTTGAAATGATTTTTACACAAATTACCTTTCCTTTTGCACATAACAGTCAGACATTAAAATTTAGATAGGTAGAATTAGTCTTACACAGTTATAAATATATACAAACGTTAGGTTATTAAATACTAATAAATTTCTCTTTTATATATGTCCCTATTCCTTACACTGAATTAAATATGAAATATTATATAACGTAAAATGAATGATTTTTTTTCTAATATTCATTTCGCAACTCTATTGTAAATAAGATATTTCATTAATTAGAAACTTTAGAAAGTGCTCAATATTTATAAAACATTTAAATAAAAAATATCGATGATTCGATTCTGAAGAAAAAATATTATTATCGATATTTTTTCAATAGTTTCGAAGAAAAATATTAAAATCGATATATATATATATATCGATACTTTTTCGGCATCCTTACTCTGTTGTATCAGGTTCTGGGACGTGGACCCAACTCTTATGCGCCCCACCACTCTTCACCCCCACGACAACCAATAAGGAAAAGGTTGTAAATTCATAATTTGTATTTGGTAATAGTAGCGCAGAGGGGCTTCACCCCCGATTTTATAAAGATCGCAGGATATACTCTAAAAATATAATAATGAAGAATAAAAAAAACAAACGTGGCGGTCTCTTTAGAAAAAAAAGTTACAGCCTCTCAAAGTTGTTAAAACTCCCATAGGATTTTCTTATAAATATTTTTTTTTTAAAATCACAGGATATACTCTAAAAAAATAATAATGAAGCATAAAAAAACGAAAATGATTTAAGTCTTTAGGAAAAAAAGTTACAGCCTCTCAAAGTTTAAAATTTTCCCATAGGCTTTTTTATATAAAAAAAAAAAAAATTAGTGGGCCTCGTGCTCGTTTTAGGGTCATCTTAGTTCAGGTTATGATAAGATTTGTTAATTCTACATAGATTTTTCTCTGTGTATACCTAACAAAACATAACCTGAACTAGAGGGCCTGAAATGAGACCTAATCTGGATGGATCAGAAATGAAAAGTCTATGCGAGTTTTAACAACTTTGAGAGGCTGTAGCTTTTTTTCCTAAATAGACCGCTACGTTTAGGTTTTTTTTTTTAATTCTTCATTATTATTATTTTTAGAGTATATCCTGTGATTTTTTTTTTCATTTTTGTAATTCTATTTATGAAGAAACTCAATGACAATTTTATTTTTTTTTATTTGTTATTTAATAACTTAGTTTTTCTTCTAATGTATTTTCATTATGTTGCTATAACTATTTTATTTATTTTCATTTTATTATTTTCTATAGGCTACTTTATTAATCTTAATTTTATTCTTTACATTTATTGTTTTTTACATAGTTTATTTTATTAATTTTTTTTTTTTTTTTTATTTCATTCATATTTAAAATTATTAACCGGCAAGTTGTTTAGTTGGATTTTGATCTCTCATACCTTAGTTATTATTATTATTATTATTATTATTATTATTATTATTATTATTATTATTATTATTATTATTATTATTATTATTATTATTATTATTATTATTATTATTATTATTATTATTATTTTTATTTTTATTTTTATTTTTATTTTTATTTTTATTTTTATTTTTATTTTTATTTTTATTTTTTTTTTTTTTTATTTTTATTTTTATTTTTATTTTTATTTTTATTTTTATTTTTTTATTTTTTATTTTTAATTTTTTATTTTCATTTTTTCATTTTCATTTTCATTTTTTTCATTTTCATTTTTCATTTTCATTTTCATTTTCATTTTTTTTCATTTTCATTTCATTTTCATTTTTTTCATTTTCATTTTCATTTTCATTTTCATTTTCATTTTCATTTTCATTTTCATTTTCATTTTCATTTTCATTTTCATTTTCATTTTCATTTTCTTTTTTATTGTTATTATTATTATTATTATTATTATTATTATTATTATTATTATTATTATTATTATTATTATTATTATTATTATTATTATTATTATTATTATTATTATTATTATTATTATTATGTAGAATAAGTCTTAAAAGAATATCTAATAAGCAGAAAGAAGTCATCAGAAGTTTAAAAGAAAATTTGTATAATTTATGCAAACTAAATCCGATATTTGACTCGAGGCGCCTATAGAACAGACTTAATGCTCCAGCTTCTCTTCATCGATCATGTTTCAAAGGCTAAGCCGATCAACTTGCCTATATATATATATATATATATATATATATATATATATATATATATATATATATATATATATATATATATATATATATATATATATATATATATATATATATATATATATATATATATATATATATGGTCGAGAGGCAAGGGGTAGTTCCTTCTTATAATTAAAGAGCTCCGAGAGGTAGAGATTAGAGAGAGGACCTTTCTTGTTCACTGTTATTCGATTACATATATACAAAAGAAATAGTGTTTAAATTTTATTCTTAAAACTGAAAAAATTGCTTGAATTCACTTATTACTTAGAACATTCAAAACTTCTTCCTTTGGGAAATGGCATTCAATTTGCGAAAAGAGCGCGTATGATTAGACAGAAGCTCACTTGTTATCAAAATAAGTAGACTATTAAATTATGAAAATAATCAAAATATCAAGTGTTGAAAAATGTAATATTTCAATGAACAAAAATATTCTGACTTCCCAACCCCCAGAAGGCAATAGCTCCACTGCTTATATATATATATATATATATATATATATATATATATATATATATATATATATATATATATATATATATATATATATATATATATATATATATATATATATATATATATATATATATCTAGATCCATTTCAACATATATATATACAGTATTTGTCAGAAATTTTCGAGGAGATATTGGGGCAAAAAAGTACGTTTCTTATATATATATATATATATATATATATATATATATATATATATATATATATATATATATATATATAAAAAAAAATATATTTGTTTCGAGACACCCCCCTTCTCATATATATATATATATATATATATATATATGTATATATATAATATATATATATATATATATATCTTTCATATATATATATATATATATATATATATATATATATATATATATATATGTAATAATATATATTAAATCCATTAGATATATATATATATATATATATATATATATATATATATATATATATATATATGTATGTATATATATTATGTTTGTCTTTCTTTCATATATAAATATAATAATATATCCATCGCTGCTTTTGGTTGATCTGTGCTGTGATGTCATTTCAGCTTCCATAAATCCCATTCTGCTTTTACTAAATCTTCAATGGCTTTCGAGATCTTCCTTGTAGGTGTTACACAATTTTTTTATTTTCTCATATGGCACATTTACATCTGTTCGGTATGACAAATTGCAAGGAAGAGATAGTTTCATTATGATTTAAAAACCTCTCTCCTATTGCTGATATTAAATCATCCAAAAATGGTTTAAAAATGGATGTACAATAATAAATTTGTGGGTCGGAAGTATCAATGTTGGGTCTGTATTTTTGGAACTTGTTAATTCTTGGTACAGCAATTTCAAAACCCAGCTCTGATACGCACACATTCTTCAAAATCTGCTGAAAATTCTAATGTTGCATTTTCTCCTGATTGCTTCAAGTTTAGTTTAACTAAAGGACTTACGAGATTTGTTCCTGACAGCGACGATTTATATAAAATAAATTTAATCTCTGCACTTTATATTATTAACAGATATGATACTTAAAATTTTTTAGTGTCTAGAAATTTTCGGGGGAGCCATGGCCCCCCTGGCCCCCCCTGGATACGCCACTGTATAAATATATATATACCGGGATATATATATATATATATATATATATATATATATATATATATATATATATATATATATATATATATATATATATATATATATATATATATATAAAAATAAATAATATATATATATATTTATATATATATACTGTCTAGAAAAAAATTATCCCAATTTTTCACTTTTTCATAAACATTTTTCTTTTTGAAAAAGTGAAAAATTTCCATATTATTTTCCTGCTCCAATCAATCTCAAATTTTCAGGGGCATATGTAGTTGGGGGGATGTACACCCCTCTTTATTTATATAAATTTTTGTGTATACTCGAAAGCGATTTTAAAAAATTTCCAATTTATGATTTTATTTTTTTTATTTTTTCCCATGCCCAGAGGCAAAATTGTTGCATATACAAAGAAATGATCTAAATAAAATAAATAAAAAAAAAGGTGTATCTTCCCCAATTATACATGCCTTGAAAGTTTCATGTTGAATCAGAAGACCAGAAATTTTTTTTATCGTAATTTTTCTTTTATTAAAACCCTTTTGAGTTGGTTTCGGAATTCAAGTATTTCTGGAAATTGTTGGCAAATATCAAAAATCTAGGTAATGATTTTTTAGATTATTATAAACCCCCATCTTTGTATAGGTCAAGTTTCAAGTCACGAGTCATACTCGAACTCCAAAATGTTGGAAAAATGATTTTTCTTCAAATTAAAATACAACACAAATCAATAAAAACCGAAAAAACACATGAAATCGACAATTTAGGGGTCAGAAAACCTGCATTTTGCTTATTATTTAGTGCAAATTGGAAGAAATTTAAGAATTTTATGAGCATTTCCGGTTTGGGGCTGAGCCCGGAAAAACTCATGGTCAAAATCAAATCGAAACCAGCCCTTGAAAACATATTTCGAATATTTCATTAAAACGTGATGGTCATTGAAAAGGACCTATCATTATGTCATTACGTTGTTAGGTTTGATATTGATAGGTTAGGTTAGGTTATTTGAATTACTTCTTACTGGAAACTGACAAGCCGGTTAGGTTGTAAAGTTAGGTTGGGTTAAGTTATTTGAATTACTTCTTACTGGCAACTGACAAGCCGGTTACGTTGTTATATAATGTTAGGTTGGATTATTTGAATTACTTCTTTTTGGAAACTGACAGGCCGGTTAAGTTAGCTTATTTAGTGTTAGGTTTGGTTAAGTTATTTGAATTACTTTTTACTGAAAACTGACCACCAGGTTAGGTTAGGTTAGGTTAGGTTAGGTTATATAATGTTAGGTTTGGTTAAGTTATTTGAATTACGTCTTACTGGAAACTGACAAGCCGGTTAGGTTAGGTTATATAAAGTTAGGTTGGGTTAAGTTATTTGAATTACTTCTTACTGAAAACTGACCACCAGGTTAGGTTAGGTTATATAATGTTAGGTTTGGTTAAGGTATTTGAATTACGTCTTACTGGAAACTGACAAGCCGGTTAGGTTAGGTTAGGTTATATAAAGTTAGGTTGGGTAAAGTTATTTGAATTACTAATTACTGAAAACTGACCACCAGGTTAGGTTAGGTTAGGTTATATAATGTTAGGTTTGGTTAAGTTATTTGAATTACGTCTTACTGGAAACTGACAAGCCGCTTAGGTTAGGTTTTATAAAGTTAGGTTGGGTTAAGTTATTTGAATTACTTTTTACTGAAAACTGACCACCAGGTTAGGTTAGGTTAGGTTATATAATGTTAGGTTTGGTTAAGTTATTTGAATTACGTCTTACTGGAAACTGACAAGCCGCTTAGGTTAGGTTTTATAAAGTTAGGTTGGGTTAATTTTTTTGAATTTTTTGTTACTGAGGTACTGTATACATATAAATATTATAAATACTAATTTATACTATATTTATTTTATATAAATATTAATTATATAATATATATACATATCCAAATTAATAATAATTTATATACGGTAATTATATATATATATATATAATATATATATATTAGGATATATATATATAATATATATACTATAATATATAATATATATATATTATTACTTTTTACTAATTATATATATATATTAACTAGATATGATATATATATTATATATGAACTTAACGTAATTGCCTAACGTATTAAGAATAAATAATGCAAAAATAAATATAAGGCCATAAAACAGGGCTTAGGTCGGTTTCAGAGGCCAATTTTCATCCTAAAAGCCATTTCAAAAAAAAAAAAAAATTCTTTTTATGCAGTTCACCAAAAGAGCGATTATGGCATTTACTGCCACCTCATGACTATTTTCTATGTTAAGAACACTCTCCTCCTAAAATATGACACACACACAACCATTATATTATACTACTATAAATATATATATATATATATATAATATATATATTATAAGTATAATATATTATATTATATATATACTATATAGAGTAATTATAATATATATATATTATATATAATATTAATATACCACCTCTAACTATTTTCTTTCTTAAATAATTTCTTAACATTACAGAAATAATAGTTTCTCTTTAATGAATAAATTATTGTTTCATGTTGTGTTTTTAAAGGTTTAAACGTCCTTGATAGAAAAAAAATACTTTTCAGGATCTCATTTAAAGAGAAGTAAAATAAATTACCTCAAAGGTCGCTCATAATTTCTTGAAAGACTTTTCACGTTACGGTCTTAAGCATATTCAAAATCTTTTTAAATTCTATATTAGGCGAATTTTTTTTTTTTTACAATGTGATATATGGTAGTCTATTCTATAGGAACTGTCTATGCGTAGTTGAAACCCGAGGAACTGTCTATGCGTAGTTGAAACCCGAGGAACTGTCTATGCGTAGTTGAAACCCGAGGAACTGTCTATGCGTAGTTGAAACCCTGAGGTTCACACTTTTAAAGCTTCAATAATTATTTCACTGATTTTAATAGACCTATATTCAGAAAGAAATTAATCCGTTTGTAACATGCTCTCAATGAGATCATATTTTAAACAATTATGAAGAAATGATATTCTGCAAACTCATTCCAGATATTTCTAGCAGCGGTAAAGAACATAACATAATATAGCATAACATTATATATATAATAAATATACATATATTATATATAATACTTAGACATATAATTCTTATATATATATATATATATATATAATTTATATCTATTTAGTTCCATTCTTTCTACTATATATTATAACTTTAGTTAAGAAAGCTTATAAAACTTTAGTTTAATTTCATTTATCTTCTACTACGTGTATTATATATATATATATATAGATATATTATATATATATATATATATATATATAATATAATATACATTATATAATAGTATATAGAATATACCATATATATATATATAATAAATAATATAATGGGAAGACTATTAAAAACATAGCATCAATCAAAGAGGATTTCATATTTTTAACCTGTCCTTTTTGCCAGAACCAAAAGATTATTTCCCAGAGTTATGTCCCATTCAAAACTATAGTAAATCGACCCTCAGCTGAGTATATAATATATATATATATATATTAATACATATACTAATATATAGTATATTATTTAGGTATTTTTTTTTATACAATACACATACTTCGCATACTATATATACTATATACAATATAATTGTGTATGTATAATATATTATAATACATTAAATATATATATATATACTATATAATATATATATATATATATACTATTTTGAAAATATTTTTATATAATTTTCAATAATTACTGTTGCATAAAACTATATATTAGGTATTTTTTTTGATATATACCTATATATATAGTATATATATATATATATATATATATCTCTATTTTAAAAATATCTTATATATATATTATAAAATTATTATAAATATAATAAAATAATATATATATATACGTATATAACTATATATAGATATATAAATAATTAATATATATATATATAATATAGTATATATATATATTTAATATATTAATATATATATATATATATATATATATATATATATATCATATATATATATATAAATATAAGATATACTATATATATATATATATATATAATAATTATATATATATCATATATTCTCGCAATATCGCGGAGTATTAAGAATGAAGCTGGAACATTCAAAAGACCCTTTGCGTAATATTCTAAAACTCTTATTTTCGGCCGTCATAGAAGTTTCTTGAGAGACCTCGCGAAGGGCTGCGTCTTCAAAACTTTCACCTTCCTCTTTTGATTTTAAAATAAATTAAATTACAAACTATAAAAAACAAATTTTCTATAAAACAATTTAAAGCTGGAAGCGAAACCTACTTTGGAGAGCCGGAAGGAGGCACCAACAATGTCTCTCGCTCCACTCGTCCCTGCCAATCATTCACTCGGGAGTATGCGACCTCGATTATGAGGTTAGTACTGACATGGGGTCTTTTGAATTTTTCAACCTGTGACTAGGGCTTCTTGTCATGGTATTACTAAATTTCATTTGTTTTGTTTGTTTATCACCTAACTCTACTAATCATCGTAATATTTTTCTATCTTCTTTCCTCTAACTACAGTTTTTTCCTCCTCTTCTCCTATTCTGAAATTATTTTAGGTGATTCCATTATTCACTACCGTTAATGCATGTCTTTCATTTAGATACAAAGATACAGTCGGTGAACATGCTTTTCAATTTTCTATCCAGAATAACTTTGAATAGATGTTTCAACTCCTTACCATTATCCCTGATCGGGTTAGTGAAGACACCCAAACTTTTTCTTAATGCTATCCTTCCCTTACACTGTTAAAAACTCTTTCGCCTCTAGTCTTTGATGACCTTTATATTTGATATTCTCTATATCTCTTCAAATTCCCTCAAAAATAATTCCTAGGCTGCGAGCAACCGTTTTGTGAACTAAAATCAGAATTCTTGATTTAACTAGTTATATCTGCAAT
>JABUQX010111557.1:0-22500 GCA_015478945.1 Trachelipus rathkii | reverse complement strand
GACCATGTATTGTATATTGTTAGTTTATAAGGAATATATATATATATATATATATATATATATATATATATATATATATATATATATATATATATATATATATATATATATATAATATATATATAAATATAAATATATAAAAAAATATATATATATATATATATATATATATATATAATATAGGTAATAATAATAATAAGTAATAATAATAATAATAATAATAATAATAATAAGTAATAATAATAATAATAATAATAATAATAATAATAATAATAATAATAATAATAATAATAATAATAATAATAATAATAATAATAATAATAATAATAATAAATACTACCAATACTACAAAACCTATTACTTTCAGATGCACTGATTAAAATTGTAGTTTTTCCTGATAAATATTGATAATATTCCCACATATAAATATGAGAGTTACCAAGTGCTAATTTAATAGAGGTTTGTTTTCTATTTAAGTTTCGAATTTTGTACATTATCATTGAAATAAAGAGGAATTTAAATTTTAAAATGTTGAACTAATGGTGAATCCAGAGGATTTATGGGTTGCAGGGGGAGTCACCGTGGACCGGGTGTCACCTCTTCGCTCCGCCCCATTCCTCCGAAACTCCTTCCCCCATAAAGTAAACACCCGAATTTTCCATTCTTCCTCCTCATATTATGAGAGCTCTTAAGAAAACAGGAGACATACTAATTTGATTGTTTAGATAAGTTTTAATTTTTTCAGCAAACCAATTGATAGAGTTTACGTTTTTAATTTCTTTTGGTAACAAGTTGTAAAGGTTTGCTGCTGCGTAGCTAACGCTTTGTGTGTCTTTTTGAGGTCTTTAAATTGCAATATTTTTAGTTTTTAAACAAGGGTTGATTGTGGCTTTAAAAGTCCCTCGAAGCGCTAATGAGGTGAATGAACCTCTTTTGAATTACAATTACAAGGTGGATTACTGAGTTATTAATGGTTCCGTAGTTAAGTGGACAGTATAGTATATGGGGGTGTATCAATTACATAGTATATCTTTTGAAAAATGAAAAGAAGAACGATGTTTTTTAATTCAATTAGTATATATACATGTATCTAGTTAATCTGCTAACTAGGTTGTGAACTTGGTCTTTGAATGCCAGTTTTTCATTGAATATTATACAAAGTATTTTAGCATTTGTAACCTTATGTAGTTTCACTTCATTAATTTTGATACTGAAATTGTCAACTAATCTGTTGCTAAAAATAATACAAGATGTTTTATCTAAATATAGTGACAGCTTCTTGCATCTATCCATTATATAATTTTTTTCATTTCATTATTTGTCTGCGGTTTTTCGAGAGTGAGATTCGCTATTTTTATCAGTTGCTAAAATCGAAATATCATCAGCAAAGGAGACATGTGAGTTGAATAAGTCATTAGTGTATAATGTAAACAGAAACTGTCCCAGAATTGAGCCCTCGGGTACTTCAGTTGTTAGAAGTGTGATTGAATGTGTTTAACTTATATACGCATTGAGATCTTTTCTTTAATTTAGATTTTAAACCACTTGCAAGTTTGTCCCCTCAATGCCCATTTTGTTTATTTTACTTAATAGCATGTCATGATCAACCATTTCAAAAGATTTAGTAAAATCTAGTAATAATAACAGAGAGGAATCTTTAATTTTTATTTTTTTGAATAGTTTTTCAGTTGAACAAATAAGTGCATCAGATATTGAACATCCTTTTCTAAAATCAAATTGATAGTCGCTGAGAATATTGTTAGAATTAAAGAATTAAGTTAATTAATTATTGAATATTATTTTTTTAAATATTTTTAATAACCGTATTAGTAATAGCTATTGGCCTGTAATTTTTGTGCTAGGGAATGGTTCCCTTTTTTAGGTATCGGGATGATCCCTTTTGCGGTTTTGAAAACATGTGGAAAATTTTCTGTAAAAAATGATTCGTTGAACAAGTGTTTTAAAGGAGTGGTTATTATTGTCAGCAATGAGTTTAAAGATGTAGTTGGGAACAGAATAAACATCATATTTTTTGTTCTTTAATTCGGCTATTTCCTTCTTTACCTCTGAGTCTGTGATATGAATAAAGGAAAAATGAGACTCGGAGTCTGGTAGAAAGGTTTCAAATGAGGTCTGGCTAGAAGCCTAGTTTCTCAAGAGTTGCTTATTACACACGTTTACAAAGTACTCATTTTTGTTGCTGTTTGTTAATTGACCATTTATGTTTAGTTCGTTTATCGAATTTATGTGTGCTTTATTTTTGTTTACTAATTTGTTAATTAGACTCCATGTCGCCGTTGAGTTTTCGTTGTAATTTTGAAATTAGTTCGAGTAATAATTCCTCCTTGCTTTCTTAAGAATAGTTTTTAACTCTTTATTATATGTATTATACACTTGAAATGGTATAATTTTATTTTTGTAATTTAGTTATAGTTTGAGGTTTTGGTTGATAGAGTTGAGTAGAGTCGATGTTAGCTACGGGTTATGAATTCTTTTACCACAAAATTTTTTCCCGTTTTCATAGAAAAAGCTTCGTAATAGCATTTATTTAATGTGTTTGAAAAGGTATTGAATTTTTCCTTGATGTCGGTATTTTCGCTGTATATGAATGAAAAGTCTTCATTCATTCATTTTGTTTTCGAACTAACGTTAGTCTTTCACTTTCAGCATCTTTCCTGAATTTTACAACGGTAAAATTTTACAACACATGAATAATGATAAGACATATCACTCTTTATGAAAGTTTTAACATCCCTGACCAAATATCCCCACATATAATCTCTTAATGACGGACTTCTGTTTTGCAATGCTGTTCGAACGTGTTGGCAACGTTTTATAATTGACCAAACCATTAGATATCAGTAAGTTTGAAAGTGAGTTGGCCCGATTTGCAGTGGTCTCATTAGATAGGTCAATTCTGAAATCACCTGCAATTACTACTTTTGAATTAAGAAAATGAGTTTGAATCATTAGTTTGAGAGCATTTATGAACTCTCTCAGAGAAGTTTGGGGGTCAAAAAAAATAATAATAATAATAATAATAATAATAATAATAATAATAATACATACATACATAATAATAATACATAATAATAATAATAATAATAATAATAATAATAATAATAATAATAAATAAAATTCCAGGGAGATAGGGATGCCCTCTTTAGTACTTCAATCGTAAATAGTTTTTAACATTTTTACGAAATGAAGAGGTGGTGGTTTATTCCTGGACGTTTTTAAGGGAAGCTTTCACTCATTGAGGCACTTTTGTAAAAAGACAGCCCCTGAGATTTTTATAGAATGTATTTTACTTTGTAAAATACTTTGTATAGATTCGATTCTAGGCTAGAGTATGGGAATTTATGCTGCGCAGAATGAATTTCTTCACCGTTTGGTTCTGCACAGTTTATTTGCCGTTCCATCTATGACTTTAAAAGGATGTGACTTCTAATTTTATAATTTTAAGATTGCAGATATATCAAGTTAAATCAAGAATTATGAATTTTAGTTCACAAAAACGTTTGCTCGCAGCACCTAGGATCATTTTTGAGGGATTTGAAGAGATATAGCAGAATACAAATATAAAGGTCATCAAAAGAACCTAGAGGCGGAAAGAGTTTTAACAGTGTAAGGGAAAGGATAAGCAATTAAGAAAAAGTTTGGTTCTTCACTAACCCGATCAGGGATAAGGGTAGGAAGTTGTACTATCTATTCAAAGTTATTCTGGATAGAAAATTGGAAGGCAAGTTCACCGACTGAATCTTTGGATCTAAAAGAAAGACATGCATTGACGGTAGTGAAAAGTACAATCACCTAAAATAATTTCAGAAATAGGAGAAGAGGAGGGAATATGCTCTAGTTTAGAGTTTAGAAAATAGAAAAACTTACGATAGTTAGTAGAGTTAGGTGATAAACAAACAAAACAAATGAATTTAGTAATACAATGACAAGAAAGCCCTAGTCACAAGGTTGAAAATTCAAAAGACTCCAAATGTCAGTACCAACCTCATAATCGGAGGTCGCTAACTCCCGAGTGATGATGAGAGGGACGAGTGGACGAGAGACATTGTTTGGTTGCCTCCCTTCCTGGCATCTCCAAAGTAGGTTTTCGCTTTCCAGCTTTTAAATTTGTTAATAGAAAATGTTCTAGTGTGTGTGTAAGTAAGTCTGTGATTTACATGTGAAAAGAGGAAGGTGAAAGTTTCCATCAAACATGTTCAACAACCACTCCAGTGTATGGTTGAGAGTACTCTATAGATGTTTTCTGTCAAGGTGAAGTGCCAAAATGGAGGGGAGGCAGAGGAATGTTCCAGCTCATTTTAATACTCCGCGGAATATGCGAGAATATATATATATATATATATATATATATAAATTTATAATATTATATTATATAATATATTATATATGTATATCTTATATATATATATTATAAGATAATATATATATATTTAATTATATTAAATATATATATATATATATATATTAACATATAGGTACCTAAATATTATAAATACTACTTCTTTTACTATAATATATATTATAATATAATTATATATATATATATATATATTATATATATATATATATTTAAATATAGAAGTAATATCTATATATATATATATATATATATATAGTAATATATATATATATATATTAGATATAATATATTATATATATATATATCATATTATATATATTTTATATTATATATATATATTATAAAATATATAGTCTTATATAACATGTATATATATTACTAATATAATATATATATATAATTATATATAAATAATATATTATATATAGTATATAGTATAATATATAATATAGAATATATATAATATATATATATATATATAATATAATATATATTATATATATATATATATATATATTAATATTATCATGAGGTCGGATTTACATATAGTTTGACTATGGACTAACTCTGAAATAATCTTTGGTTCTGGCAAAAGACACGGTAAAACAATATTCCTCTTTGATTGATCCTATGTTTTAAAGGTCTTCCCTATATTGTATTATTTTATAATTATGTATCGAGACAGAAAAAAAAAAAGCCAAAAAGCAAAGAAGAAAGAAAATAAAAACTAAAAAAAGAGAAAAAAAAAAGAAGAAAAAAGAAAAAAAAAAAGAAAGAAGTAAGAAGAAAGAGAAAAATAGAATAAAAAAAAAAAAGAATAAAAGAAAAAATAAGAAAAAGAAACAGAAAGAAAGACAAGAAGAGAGAGAGAATAAAGAACAAAAAAAAAAAGAGAGAGAGCGAAAAGACAAGACGAAAAAAAAAGAAAAAGAAAGAGAAAAAAGAGAAGAAGAAGAAGAAAGAACCAGAAAGAGCAACGGTAGATAGACCGAACGCTGGGAGTATCGTACCGCGAAACCGAGTCAGAGGAGGGAGTGATACGACGAGAGGATGACGGAGAGAGAGAGAGAGATGAAGAGGAGGAGAAAAGAATGGAGGCTAGAGCGAGGGGAGGGCGCGACGCGGCGAGAATGAGCGGGAAGGGGGGGCAGAAGAGAGCAGGCGCGCAGAGGGGAAAAGGGAGCAGGTAGAGTACGGACAACGAGAAGCAGACAGAAGGAGCAGGACACTAGGCGGAAACAGAGGAGGAGGAAAGGCGGGAGAAGGGACCAGCGAACAGGATGAGTAGGAGGGGCGGCTGGCAGAGAGACGGAGGGCAGCGAACGGGGCCGACCACCAGCGGGACAGAGGGTAAGGGAGGGGAGAAAATGAAAGGGAGGGACAGTTTGAAAACCGGGAAAGAAAGAAAAAAAAAAAAAAAAGGCGCCGAAGAGAAAGGAAAAGAGGGGGAAGAGGCGGAAAGACCGGAACGGAAAAGGCGGCAAGAGACAGGAGAGCTCCGGGATGAAGGGGAAGGGGAACTCCGCAGGGAAAGCCAGAGGCAGAAAGGAGTGGGAGCGGCAAGACGGGAAACCGGAAAAACAAACAAGAACAAGAAGGAAGGAGCAGGAAGAGAAACGCAGGATGCGGAAGGAAGAAAGGCGGGAAAGAGAAAGGCAAAGGAAAAGACGGCGAGAGACGACGGGAGAGAGGATCTAGAGAGAGAGAAGAGAGAAGAGAGAAGAGATAGGAGAGAAGAGAGAGAGGACGAGAAGTAGTGAGAAGATAGAGAGAGAGAGAGAGAGGAGAGAGAGAAGAGATAAGGGGGGGGGCAGAGGGGAAGAGGAGGGGCGCGGAAACACGAGGGAAGAGCCGAGGAGGGCAGGAAGCCCAGAAGCGAGCGGGGGGAACGGGCGAAAAAAGAAGGGGGTGGGGGGGGGGAAAGGGCGGGGAAGAGAAAAAAGGGCGGCGAAACCGACCGAAGCCCTGGGGAGGGCCGGAGATGGAGGCCTGGGCAGGAGGGGGCGAAGGACGGGGAGGAAAGGGCGAGGCAGAGATAGAGAGATAGAGAGAGATAGATGAGAGAGGAAGAGAAAAGAATATAGAGAGAAGGGAGATAGAAGGAGAGAGGAGAGATGAGAGGAGAGAGAGAGAGATAGAGAGAGAGTAGGAGAGAGAGAGAGGAGACCGAGTAGTAAAAAAAGAAGAGGATTAAGAGAAAGAGGAGATGGAAAAGAGAGAGAGAGGAGAAGAGAGATGAGAGAGGAGAGAGAGAGAGAGATAGAGAGAGAGAGAGAGAGAAAGGAGGGGGGAGAGAGAGCATCAAAAGGAGCGGGAAAAAATAAAAGGGAGAGGGGGAAGTAGGAGGAGGGACCGAGAGAGAGAGAGAAGACGATGCGAATATGTCGAAGGCCTAGAGTGGGGTGAGGCAGAGTCGTACTTTTTTTTCTTCTGTGATTTTTTTTTGCCTGCCGCGATGTGTGTGGTGTTGTTGCAGCCGGGTGGGTGTTAATATAATATAATATATACTATATATATATAGATATATATTATATATATGCTCAATTGCTAAGTACAAGGCCTAGCATAGATATACGATATATATGAGCTTTCACTGAATTATTGTCGTGTCTTCCATATGAAAAGTACAGTCACCTATTAGTGTATATATTTCATATTAATACAATAAGTAAATATATTTATTTCAATATACATGAATAGAAATAGTTCAAACTACACCAAAATTTTTTCTATGTTCTACATAAATGACTATAATGAAAAGAACAATTTACTAGCGCGCAACATTATTCTACCACTTCCGACGAATCGAACACACGGCTTCCTATAGTTCAGTTACCAAGTGATAACTTTAGACAAAAGGTTACCAGTAATACTAATATTATCGACTATTTACTTAGTTGTCAGTCACGGCCAACAAGTAAAATAACGTAAGTGAACTTAACAATTATATAAAACCTAGACCGGTTGTGTTCAGTTTCCAGGTCAAGCAGAGAAGTAATTCAAATAATTTACCCAAAGCTTACTTGCACTGATACCCCTCACCTACACGCCAGGAGCCTTTCAGTTTCCAGCAAGACGTTATTCAAATAACATTAAACGGGAAAAATATATAGAACCCAACCAACCTAACCTATCCTAGACTCGCGTGGCAGTTTCACCAGTACAAAGTCAATTCAAATCTACATTTTGGCCCCATCCTAACACTATAAGCTACCTTAAACCGGCCTGTCAGTATCCAATACAAAGAAGTTATCCTTCAATAATCAAACCTAACATTATATACTATAATCAACCTTACCGGCTTGCAGTTGCCCCTAGTAATAAGTAATATCATTACTGTAACCCAACCTTAACTTCAATGAACCCTAACCTAAACCGCTGCGTTCCAGTAAAAGTTATTCAAAAGCCTAACACTAAAATATCGGCAATTATCAAACCTCAACCAAAGCTAAGACATAAGATAGGTCCTTTTCAATGACATTACGTTCATGTCTCTAATCAATAATATTTTCGAATTATTGTTTTCAAGGGGTCTGCGTTTCGATTGGACTGAGTTCTTCCCGAGCTTCACCCCAAACACCGGAAAAATGGCTCAATACATAAATTTAAATTTTACATTTAAATTTACACTACTCAACTTTCTTCCACATTTGCACTTCAAATAATAAGCAAAAATGCAGCTATTTTCTGACCCCGTTACACATTAGTCGTTTTCATGGTGTTTTTCCGCGTTCCTATTGTTTTTGTAGTCTTTATCTTTAATTGAAAGAAAAAATCCATTTTTCCAACATTTTGGAGTTCAACTCCTACAACAAATTATGGTATAACTTGGGGAAACTTGAACTATTACAAAAATCGGGTCTATAATAAGTCTTAAAAAATCATTACCCAGATTCCTTGATATTTTCTCGCACCAACTCTTTCCCAGAAATTACTAGCGCCTTATCAAGGCGTCAACTCAAAATTTGGTTTTCACACAGGAACAAACATTACCAATAGAAGAAAACAATTTTGTCTTACTGATTCAAACATCGTAACTTTCAAGGATCATGTATAATGAATTGGAGATACACCTTTTTTCTTTAATGCCATTTATTTTAGATCATTTTCTTTGGTCATATGCAAAAACAAGATGATTCAGATGATGGGAAAATAAAAAAATAAAAAACATACAATGAAAATTTTTAAAAACACGCTTTCGTAAGCTATGATGTAATATCTCTTTTTACATCAGAAGAGGTTGTATTACATCCCCCAAAACACTACATATGCCCTGAAATTTGATTTTGATTTTGAGCCAGAAAAATAATATGGAAAATTTTCACTTTTTCAAAAATAAAAAGTTATGAAAAAGTGAAAAATGCGTAATTTTATATATTTCTCGCCAGATCATAATTATATACTACTACTTATATACTATAAATATATATATATTACTTATCATTAATATATACAGTACTATTAATATTAATAATACTCTATATACTAATACCACACAATAAAGTATTAAGCTAATATATATTAGTAATATATAAACTATATATTATATATATATATCATATATCTATATAGTGTAATATACTATAGTATATATATATAATCAGTATTGCTTTCTGACCTTCGAAGGTTTTAAAACATTCATTTTTGTTCATTAAATAATACATTTTTCAACACCTTGAATATTCATTACTTTTAATAATTTGACATTAACTTGAATAGACTCAAATGCGCTCTTCCTAATTAACACAACAGTCTTGTCTTAATCATCCTCGTCCTCTTTCGCAAATTTGAATCCATCTCCCAAAGGAGACGACGTGTTAATGTTGCTCATAGTAATAACGGATTCAAGCAAAACTCGTTTCCATTCTTAAAAAATAGTAAACACCTATTTCACTGCTGTTCATGTAGCGTTATAGCATATTTAAATCGCAATACACGAGACGTGAGCAAGAAAGCGTGCCTCCCTCATCTAATCCTCTACTTCTGCGGCGACCGAGCTCTTTAATATATGAAGAAGGAACTCACCCAACTTGCCTCCCCCGAACCAAATATATCATATATCATAGACTAATATATATATATAATATATATATATATATATATATAATATTATATAATATATATATATATAATATATATAATATATTAACTATATATTCCTATATATACTAATATTAACGACTGGCACCGTATCAATCTAACTAGCCAATAAGTCAGACACCCATGATATAGCAACGTTAGATATCGACTTAGCCTTTGAAACATGATCGATGAAGAGAAGCTGGAGCATTAAGTCTGTTCCATAGGCGCCTCGAGTCTGTTCTCGGATGAAAGTAAATCTTTCATGCTACACCATATATCTAAGTAAAAGCTTTAGCAGCATCTTTAGGCCACTACTACCTAATTATATAATCTTCCATATAACAATCATATATCCAATAATAATTAATCAGCATAATATAAAAATTAATAGTATAAATAATAATCTTAATAATAATTAATTAGATACTAGATAATAATAATAAATCATTATGAAATCAAATAAGGTACCTTATTTTAATAGTAATTTATTACCTATTCAATCATGATAAAGACTCCTAAATAATACTAATAAAGCTAACTAATGCGATCAACTACGGACATAGCGCGTATGGTAGAGAGCATCAAAATCCAAACAACAAAGCTTGCCGCGTTAATAATTTTCAATAGTGAATTGAAATAAAAAAATAAAATAAAATTATAAACAATATACATGGTAAGTCAATAAATGATAAAAATAAAATTAAGATTTAGTACCTATGCCATACCCTAGAAGCATAATAAAATGGAAAATAAATAAAATAGTTATTAGTAACATTAATGAGACAATAACATCTAGAAGCAAAAAACTAGTTATGCTACATAACGCAATAAAAATAAAATAAAATTTGTCATTCACGTAGAGTCTTTTCCGAATAGAAACACAATAAGGCTATTTAAATAAGACCAGATCCGGGCCTCGACCCTTCGATTTGAGCAAATAGCAATCTAAAAAAAAATTAATTAATGAAGAATAAAAAAAAAAACGTTTTTGCTCTTTAGGAAAAATTACAGCCTCTTAAGTTTCTTTAAAACTCGCATGATCTCTTCATTTTTACTCATCCCCAGTAGGTCTGTATTCAGGCCCTCTAGTTCGACACGCGTTTAATGACTTGTAATTTGTAGTACTACACCAGAGAAAATCTACTGTAGAATTAGACAGAACTCTTTGATCATAACCTGAACTAAGATGGCCCTAAAACGAGCACGAGGCCCCACAATTTTTTTTGTTATAAGAAAGCCTATGGGAAAATTTAAACTTTGAGGCTAACTTTTTTTCCTAATAACTTAAATCATTTTCGTTTTTATGCTTACCTTAATTATTTTTTTTAGCGGAACGAGTAGTATCTCCGACCTTTGAAAAAAAAAAAAATTTTATAATCAAAATTATATGGGAGGTTTAACAACTTTGAAAGGCCGTAACTTTTTTCTAAAGAGACCGCCACGTTTTTTTTTTTATTCGTTTCCTATTATTATCATTTATACTTGTAAGCACAGTATATATCCTGCATCTTTACTTAAACGTGCGGTGAACGCCCTCTACAGCTACTAGTTACCAGAATACCAAATATTTATGAATTTCAACCTTTCCATGTCTATGGGTTGTCGTGGGCTGAGGGACTTAGCGTGGGCGCATAAGAGTGGGTCCACGTCCAGAACCTGCATACAACGAGTTATGCAGCCGAAATGAGTATACAGACAGATCAGTAAGTCATCCGATTTTAATATTTTTTTCTTAATACCTCATTGAAAAATATTATAGCTAATATATTTTTCTTCAGAATCGAATCATCGATTTTTATTTAAATGTTCTATAAAATAGGGAACCACTTTCTGCAGTTTCTCAATCTAATCGAAAGATCTCTTTTCTTTCTAGAATTGCGAAAATGAATATTAAAAAAAAACAATATTCTTTTTACTTTAATATTAATTAATTTCATATTAATTCATAAGGACGCTCTATAAAGCTGTTTCTAGTTGGGATAAAGCATGGGAATTTTATTAATATTTAATTAACCTAACGCTTGTATATATTTATAACTGTGTAAGACTAATTCTACCTATCTAAATTTTAATGTCTTACTGTTATGTGTAAAAGTAAAGGTAATTTGTGTAAAAAGCCTTTCAACTACAAATAGGTCGATTTATTAAATTAAAAGTTTATTAATTTATAGAAATCGAAAATGTTATTATCGAACAAATTTCGAATAAACCTCCTGCAATGAGATCTAAATCGGATATAACTTCTCCTTGGTATTATTATTTCAATGTATTGTAAAATATGATGTTGAAATTTGTCCCTTGTGTACATTCAATTTTGACATTAAAATCTCATACCCGAGTAAAGTCTAAATAAGCAAATTTTTATAAATTGAAATTTAAATGCTAAATGTATTTGCCTCTCCTGTATCAGTGACTATAACCACTCATTGTGAACTTATACTATGCGTTTTCTATTTTCCTTTATATGCATTAGTAAAAATATTTAGGTCATGGTAGGAAACCCTGGTATTATACAGAGAAACAAGAAGTCTGATAGTTCTAGGCTATAAATCTGTTTTTGTAGACCATATGAAAAATTATAACAGTTGAACTATTAAAAACTTATAAATTTATACATTTAGATCATGATGTATGCATATTTCCATGTTTGAAGATTAATGAGTAGAGAAAGATTAGAAAAATATTTTCATTATTGGAGCATTTTTATATTAAAAAAAAAATATCCTATAATAACTTTAAAGAAAGAAAATAGACATTGGAAGCCATATATGCATGTCAAGACTCCTATATAGTATATATGCATAAAATTGTTAATATTTATTTTTAAAATTATTTTTTCAGGAACAATTTTGAACAAATGGCTTAATAGCCTAATTAAAATTTTTCACCTTTTATAAGATATGTACTTTTCTAGATAGCGGTAACTAATCTAAAAAACAAGAATGAATTTGAACAGGCTGGAATTTGTTTTAGAAAAATGAATTTCTCATCTTATTATGTATACTCCTTTCTAAAGATTTAATACAGATTTTTTTACTAGCTTAATCTTTTGCCAGAGACTGAATATACAAAATTATAAGAAAAAATACAATTATAATATACTATCATATGATGTTATATTACTTTTAGTAATAATATATAAATATTAAGGCTTAATAGCCTAATTAAAATTTTTCACCTTTTGGTATAATTGGTGATATATATTTTATATATATGTATACTAGTAGGTCGCTTTATTAGTACCTATCTATGTAGTACTACTACAACAACAGAAACAACATCAATTGCTTCTCCTTCTAGTAATATCACTAGTACTGCTACAGCAACAACAACCACTACTAATGCTGCCACTGCTATCTATAAAGTACGAACTAAATATTCATCTATAGATACGGTCCCTACTCACTATTATTATACTCAATACAAATGATACATATATGCTTCCAAAATATGCTCTGTGCTATCATTATATGTCATTATATCATTTATTATTTCTATATATATTATTACTTATATATATACTTATAGAAATTTATATAGTATCAATATATCATAATATATATATATAGATATAGATATTATATAATATACAGAAAACCACAGCCATAAAAAATGAAATCTTAAGACGATTACTATATATATATATATATATATGTATATAATAACTATTATATATACTTATATACATATTATGTACTTATTATATATTATATATAAGTATATAGAATATTATAATTGCTATATTCATACTACTACTATATTATATACTAGCTATCTATATTACTATAATATACTAATTATACTATGTATATACTATAACTGCTGTTTATGCTCCGGCCAGAATATGCGGAGGCCAGGAATTATCAGCCCTAAAAAAAAAAAATATTCACCGCCCGGAGCACTATCAAGGTGTCTATCTATCCCATATCTTTTAAAAATTTTAACATTTAAATTTCATGCCTTTCATATCTTTTAAAACTTGTTACAACATGATTAAAAATATTTAATTAATTAATTAATAAGTGAGGATCTTAAACTTTAACAACCTTAAAAGAAACACCGTATCTTCAGACCTTGCAATACAATCGCCGCGCCCGCGGCGGCGCAACCACACGACACACCACCCCACACATCACACATACACACACACCACACGAGCGTACGTCTGCAGGGACCACCACACCACATCACACACACACACATCTTCTCTCACCTTACTAAGATATATAGATACTACTACGTTCATTATACTATATACATATAATAATCATTACTAATATGATCTATATAGCGTTTCTATAGTCATATAATATCTATAGTCTGCTTCGTTTATATATAAAGATACTCTTATATATATTACATATATTATACTATATTATATATATATATTACTATATATAATATATATATACTATTATATCACCGTACTATACATATATTATATATATAAGCCTATATATATATAATATATACTACTATACACACGATATATACTATTATATACTGTATACATAACGTATATATACTTCTACTATATATATATAATAAGATAATATTACCTATACTAGTATATCGCTAATAATATACCACGTACTATATATATATTATGTTACATAATCCGTATCGGACGCTTACACTACATCGATCATCCCACTATATTCATACCATACCCAATAGAGACTAATACCATATACTCCACGTCATATTAACTGAGAATCCTTTCCGCTATAACTAGTTTATCTACACCTACACAAGTGTTCATATATATCATAATATACTATACTATTATTATTATTAAACTTACTTACTTTATTAGATACTACCAATATCATATACTATCACCCTATACTTAAGTACTATAATATAGATACATACTAATAATATCGCTAGATATACTTTCGCCTAACTAATACATCATTATCATGATCCTTCGGCTACCTTTAGTATTAATACTTAATGTCCACATTAGACTCCGCCTATATATATCTATATATATACCTTATATAAGTCACTATAATACTACTATATATGGAACTACTATCCTTATGATTAAAATAATATATTACTATAAATACTACTACTATACTATCATTGCTAATATTACCTAGATATATCAATATAGATATCTATATAAAAATGTATATACCTAGTTTTACTATAATATAATATAATAGTATACTATATAATATATACCTACTATAATATATTATAAATATATATTACTATATAATATAAATTTACTATATGTATACTATACTATACGGTTAGTACCTATACTAATATAATATATGTACTAATAGATATGACTACTATATATATAGTCATAATATTATGTATTCTAGTGATTAATATATATGTTACGGTAAATGCATGTTCACTAATAGCCAACATCAACGAAATATATATAGCCAAACAAATGTAAAATAAGACTTATACAATCTTAAATAAATTATAGTTATATCTATATACTGTATATATTAATTATATCTATTATTATTTATATATATCATATATAATATATTATCATAATATATATATCATGATATATATTTATAATATATATATATTTACGGTTATATAATATAATCAGCAGCAGATTCTACTCTCCTTCTAATATTCATTATAGTAATTATAAAGTTAAACTATTATACACTTATATACTATTATATATAATACTATATTCTTACAATACAATACCATAATACCTACATCCTTATCTATCTATCTAATAACTCTGACTTCGTATACAATATATAAGATATAATAGTAATTATATAGTAATATATTATACTAGATATACCACCCTCACTGATATATCATATATATATCCTATATAGTATTATATATATACATATATATGGTGACAGCTGTATATATAATATATATACACTATAACTTATATATATATATACTTCAATATAAATAGTACTAATATATATATATATTTTACTCGTATATATATATAGTTATATAAGATATATAACTATATAATTATAGCATACTTAAATCATATATATATTAGATATTATATTATATATATATATACTTTATTATCTAATAATATATATATATATTAATATTATATATTATCTTATATACTATATATATATATCATATATAGTATATATATATATACCGTAGATAATATGCAAATATACATAGCTTAGAATAGTATTCAAATAATATATATATAATAATTATTATATATATATACTAACGATAATACGTACGTTACTCTAATCTTAATACTACGTATTCTAGTATATACCGGATTCTAACTATATATATATATATTATTATCAATATATATATATCTATATATATATATAGATAACTGTAAATATATATACCTATATCTATATATATCTATATTAATCATTAAACTATATAGTATATATATATAATATATCTATAGTTTAGAATAAAATATACTATATATATACTACTATATATATATATATAACTATTAATTATATTTATAATATATATATACAGGTATTAATATATATTATATATATTAATTATATATAATACATAATCAATATATATATATATATAATTATTATTATATATATATAATATATATATATATAAAACGCATATTATTATATAGTATTAATATAATAATACTATAATATATATATATATTATAATATCATATTATATATATATATATTATATACTATATATCAATATTATTATATCGGGTATATATATAAATAATCTATATATATATTATAATTTATCATATATAATATAATCTATATATATATATATATATATATATATATAATATATATTATATATATATATATATTATATTTTATATATATATATATATATAATATATATTATACATATATATATATATTATCTAATATATAGATATATATATTATAAATATATATATATATAATTACATTATTATTATATATTATTATAATAAATACTTTATATATTATTATTATACTATATATAGTTTTTAATATCTTAAATATGGTTATATTAGATAATATTCTTTTTTATCATAGGTAAAGCTAAATTTGCATTTCATTCCTGATATTTGTATTTTTTTTTTTAAATTCCTTCGTTTTTTTTCAATTGAAGCTTAATCGATATCGAGTAAATAGACTCAGTCACAACTTTTATGTAGCATTTTCAACATAGCCATTTCCAGTCACTTTTACCTCTGGGCTAGCAATATTCAATTTGAAAAAATGACGTTTCCAGAAGTCAAATTGCTGACGGAATATAGAAGACTCGTTTGTAATTTGTAATTCCTTCAATTCATCTTTTTTGAAGATTCTAAAATTGAACAAACACATAAAAAAAATATAAATGAGAGAGATATCTTCAATTTGATAAATTTTCACCTTCAGTTTCGAATCCTCAATATTTTTTATTTATTTTTGGATATGTTTAGAGAGCTTAAAGAAGGACAAAAAAAACTCCTTCAACTAGCGCTATACCTAAATGTTTGAAGTCTATTCTTTTCTTTTTTAAATAGAGTCGGCTCTAAAATCTGTTAATTCATATTGGAATAGAATCATATAATTAGGGCAAATTTTCAATTTTGTTATTTTTTTTACTTTCCTTTGAAGCTTTCCTAAGTTAATGATTTTTATGCATCTATTATAATATTCCCATCACCCGCAGAAAATAAAAGGTGTTAGAATTGGAGGAAAAAGGAAATGGTGGAGATCTGACAAGGAAAAACAGCAGACATAAGAAGAGAGGAGAGATAAAGAAGGATGTGATTGATGAATTGACTTACGAAGCGGGAAAACATGCTGAGTATAAAACTAGATTGCAGTAGTGTACCAAAATAATAAAATGTTGACTAGAAAAGGTATAATAAAGAACATTCAGTGGAAGAAAAGATTGAAAAAATAGTGACAACTATGGAGGGACAACTACCAAGGTGGAGCACTTTAAGGAGGTCCTAAAGCGAGAAATTGAGGTAGAGGAAGAAAGAGAAAAAGTCCAGAACATTACAGGTAGTCTAAATTGAAGATTGACCCCGAAACAGAAGAAAACAAGCAAAGAATCATGACAGGTAGCTAAGATGGAGAGCTCTAGGAATTTAATCAAATGCAGCGAGCTTCTGAGAGCTGAATCAAGACATGATGAGAGAAATTGTGGGAGCTACTTTAACTTCTACGGGAAGACAGAGATATCCTGCGAAAAATGAGAGCTTGTTAATCAAATATCGAACGAATATAAGAGATACTTAGCTAGTTTGATGACAATCTGGAGGGGATAACGTTACTCTCTGTGGTAGAGTAAATTCACACCAACGAGTTATTTTGGACATGAAAAGGAAACAGATAGCATGGATACATGCGTAAGAGCAGCAGACACAGGTTCCAAAAAAAGGTAGTCATGTGTGGACAAAGATTAACACTCAGATGATATACAGATTAGAGATGAATGCGAACTGCATAGTGTTTATAAAGCTTTAGTGCGATTTCGAGAAGGCAATTTATCTTGAATTGTATAAGGAGATGCGAAAGGGATGAAAGGTATGGATTGTCGAAGTTATTCAGAATTATAAAAAGAGCAACACAAAAATTATATGTAAGTAGCCACGAAGAGATAGAGAGTCGTTCAGACGTGATGTGAGGTGTGCGGCACGAATGTCTCTTGTTCGCCTGGACTGTTATCGCCTTAATGGTAATAGACGAGGTGATGAGAAAGGTCACACGGGAGAGGAAGGGAATAAGATGGAGGCTAATGAAGATCTTGAAGCTATGCCCGGTGATGATGTTTGTAACAGAGGCGAAGACATTGTTTAAATCGCACATTTATATAGAGTTAGTCATGAAATGAAAAGTGACACATAATGGATAAAATTCGTGGTTTCTTTACAAATAAATGCTTTGAATATAGTAGATTGGTAAGGTTAGCCAAAGACTATATTCCAATAAGGTAGTGAATATGACTGGAAAGCAAGAGGATTGGAGAGCAGATTGGAGGAGGAAATGGAGATGTGCGGACACACATAGTATGCAGGAGACAACAGGGATTCATTAGCAAGGACTGCACTGCGTGAACCCCTCCCCCCCACCAGAAAGAAAGAGGAAGACCCAACGTTAAAAAGAGAGTGAAGAGGTGGAAACCAGAGAAGAAAGAGGAAGACAACAGAAGAGAGTGGCGAATCATAACAAGAGGCCCTATGCTACTTCTAGGAGTAACAAGAAATAAATAATAAGCAAATAATATTTTAATACTTATACATGGTAAAATACATCATGTCTTAATTTAAAAGTTCCTTACAACACTTATTACTGCTGCACGTTTGTAAAGATAAGAATATATAATACTAGAATACTGCATTTAAATATTTAAAATCTGAAAATAATTGTTTAAAATGATATTAAAATTCAAAATTTTTTGTTAAAAATCTAGTAAAAAAATTTCTTTAGAAGTAATACAAGAAAAAATCTGAGTACAGTAGAAATCATCTTTCAGAAATACATAATACAGAAAAAATAAAAAAATAACAGTGATATTTCAGAAATAAATACAGAAAATGTTCTTTATTTCTTAGTGATATTTCAGAAATACAGAAAAATCTACAGGTAAACATGAAATTCAGGAAATAAAACAGAAAAATCTCACATGAAATGATATTTACAACAATAAACACAGAAAATCTCAATGTAAAATTATTTCAGAAGAAATACAGAAAATCTTCCTGTACCAGTGATATTTCAGAAATAAAATACAGAACTAAATGTTTCATTATTTAAACAGTGATATTTCAAAATTACAGAAAAATCTCCACATCGGAAAATATATTTACAGCAAATAGAATACAAGAAAAAATCTCACTGTAAAAATGATCTTTCTGAAAATTTTCTATTAATGTCTTACTAAAATGATATTTAGAAATTATTTGCATCCAAAAATATATACATGTGGTAAATATTTCAGCATCCAACTAAAGAAGAATCTTCATATCACAGTGATATTTCAGAAAATAAACCTAAAAATGTTTTATATTAACAGGTTATAACCTATAGAAAAATCTCACATTTAACAGTGATATTTCAGAAATAAATACAGAAAAAAATCTCCATGTAACAGTGATATTTCAGAAATAAAGTACAGAAATCAAACTTTCACATGATAAATAATTCACAAATCAAAAACAGAAAAAAATCTTCATGTAAACATGATATTTACAGAATAATACAGAAAAAATTCAATAAAAATGATATTTAGAATAAATACAGAAATCTTCACAATAATACATCCAACTAAATATGTACTGGATGACTATACACCTATTTCTTCACAGTTTTATTTACAGGTAATGTATCATGTGACTACGCCAAGAAATCGGATATTCATAAAGAAAAAATATTTCAAATTTTTCAAGAAAAAAAAAATTATTCCTTATAGACGCATAGACGGAGACCGGAAAATCGAGCTTTTTTGAAAGAGCACCGATATCTGAACAAAGACAGATAACGTAGCAGAGACTGTTCATCACTCAATATATATAATATATATATATATATATTTATATATAGATATATACTTATTTATATATATAATATTATATTATATATATACTTATTATATATATATATATTACCATATATACTATAATAATATATAGTATATAATATATAATTATTATATATATATATATATATATATACTAATATATAATATATATATAGTATATATCATACTATATAATATATATCTATATATTTATATAATATATACTATATATTTAATAGTATATATATATAATATAGATATATATTATATATATATAATATATATTATATACATACATATATATGAGTCTAGACATTTAATCGTCATCGTCATCGCATCAGCAGAAAATTTGGGCAATTTTTTAAAAATCAGTCCATCTCATCCGTCATCGGCATCGTCATCGTCAATTTTTGCGATTAATTGAACAAATTAAGAATTTTGAATATATTAAAACTCATATAATTAATAATAATAATAATAATAATAATAATAATATAATAATCAATAATAATATAATAATAATAATAATTATAATAATCTGATATAAATACTATATACTATATATATCTATATATTATATCATATTAATTTTATATATATACATATAATAATATAATATATAATATTATATATATATATAGTTATATATACTATATGATATATTATATATATAGTATTATATTATATATATATATACCCCATTTTGCTTATGGTGTATGCCATTCCAGTGCCTAATGGTTCCCTTCTGTTATGTCGTCATCTCCCCACTCATCTCCAGACAAACGATATTTACATCATACCATATTATATCCCCCACCCCTCTTCTACGACAAACATCTTACAAGACATCCCTACTACTCGTATATCCAACGTGTAGGGAGAAAAAATTGCCACATCGTATGTCCTGTGCTGTCGCTAGAGGGACTAAAGGGACTAGTGTAGTTAGGTTGGCTGTCCTACTACCAACTTATTCTTTTAGCCAGGATGCTAATGCCTTGCCTCGGAGTACAGTCGTGAGTCGAGTAAGCGCCCTTCTATCTCTTCGGCGAAAATGTATAATCGTATCTGTATATTAAGAGAGGATAATAATTTTGAGGAGTGAGGAAGAGAAGGTGATGGATGTATTTAGAAAGGGCAAATTTGCATTGCTCGCTGTGACTGAACAAAAGATGAAAGGAAAATGAGTGGTGGGGCGTGGAATGTGTTTGTGTTGCTGTGGAAAGGAATGAGAGGCCGAGAGAGGGAGTTGTGCAATTAGTTTATAGTGTGTTGTAGAGAAGATATCGTACGATTTTGTGTCGTGTGAGTACTAGAAAGTCTAAAGGTAAATTTAGTTGAAAAGTCAAAAATGCTTGGGTTCGACATATGATCCACGCGCGTATGTTGAAAGAGTACGATTTTTCTGGATATCTGATAATGTTTTGGATAGTGGGAAATGGAATTCAGCTCATTGCCAATATCTGCCCATTCAAGATTTTTTTTACATATGTCACCACACCTCACGGGCAGAGCCCTATCAGGGAGGGGTTGTATTACTCTCAAAGTTCACCCTCTAGCGCAATTACGCATAATGAAGCACAGACGCAGGCTTTAAAGTGAGGAGATTAAATTCAGATAGGGAACTACAGAAGACGGAGAGAATTCCACAAAACCCAGAGGGCGGGGAAAGAGGTAATACCCACGCCACTAGCTGGAAGTTCCAACGTTAGCACAATACTCGCTGCGCAGATATACAGCACCTATTTGTGCTACGAAGGCGTCTTAAAGTTTCCTCGAGCACTTGTTCCACTCGGCAATGCCGCGCTGCGTACCTATAGGATAGAGATAAAGGCACAACATCACCGGCAAATAGAGGTCAAGTGAAACTGAACGTACAGAACAGATTTATAAGCCTTATTCCGTCTGACGACCCTGTCCAAAAAGCGGGTGAAACCAGAGCCCCCCCCCTTCCAGATATGAGAGCAGTACTCCATACATGCGCGGATGAGACCTTGTATAAATCGAGCAACAGAGAAAAGGAGGAAAGTCTGACAGTCTAAACAGAACTCTTCTTGAGCGCCGCCCTAGCAACCGTGTGATGTGAAGGTTCCAAGACATTTTTTGTTCATTTTAAGGCCAAGGATGTTTTATATTGTCAACAGCAGATGACGACAGAACCATCGAAAGAGACAGGAAAGTTAGAAGTATATTGTAGAAAGGAGATTTGAAAAGTTGGGTATTTCAAGAATTTGAATTTCACAAAGTTATTTCTATCCCTCAGCGAGAATAAAGGAAAGATTAAGACGAGAGCAATTCCAGAAGTAAAAGTGGAGTAGAATGATATGAGTTACAGAATGAAGGGATCGAAGTCATTCGGATACGGGCGATAAAGACTAGAGCGTGCAGGTGAAAGATCATTAATGAAAAGTAGGAATATAGTAAAAACAGAACCCTGAAGAACACCACTATGGAACAGAAAAGAGAAGAAGTCGCCCACACAACAGCGATATGAGCCCCATCTTGAAAGAAACTAGATATAAGTA
>JABUQX010111556.1:0-29117 GCA_015478945.1 Trachelipus rathkii | reverse complement strand
AAATATGCATTAAAAAGACATTTTTATAAGAGTAAATCTGGAACAGAGCCAATCTTTGAAAACTAATGTCCTTTCTGAAATCAGCACACTGATATACTATAAATTCGATAAAATATCCTTAGCAGCAAAAAAAAATTTTTTTTTTGTTGGCTAGTGTTATTTAATCAGAATTTAAAAATTCCACGCAGAAAGTCGTGTGACTGTACTTTTAAGGAAATAAAAGGTATAAAGGGCCTCGCATGAAATATAACTTTTGTTGTGTAGACGTTGTAAAACTAGTATTTATTGCTCATAATCTAGAACTAGGAAATTCTGAAAATTTGCCAACTGAGAGAGATGATTATGCTAAGGCAGCTAATTCCTTCACCACTGTCATTCTCACACAGTACTTCATACAACTGAGATATCAGACTTATCAGTCATATCAAAATTAAATGTGGCTGTTCACGCTGATGAGCCCAGTGATAATGAGCTTGACAGTAGTCAGTACTCAGTAGTGACTGGGGTCTGGGAGTGGGGACTAGTGATTAGTGAATCAAAAGTTGATATTCCAAAGCCAAAAATATTTAATTTAGTCATTCACTCATCCTCCTTCATTTACAATCTTGGTATAATTTTAATTTCAATATTTTTATTATTTCATTTGCATCCTTTAAGTCACTTTTGAGTTTTGTCATTCAGACTCATTCTATATAAATATAATATACATTAATATTTAAAAGTAAATTATAAATGATTTTGGATACAAATGTAAAATACATAGTTAAATTAGTAAGTAGAAGCCTACAAACAGCGGTCTGCAGGCTACAACCTACTGTAAATTGTAATGAAAACAATTGATAAAATATAAGAGAAAGGTAGTTCTGCTATTTTATAAATCATAATGGAATATTTGTTCAATTTCAAGTATCCTTATATTTGAAAAATTAAAATACTCAAGTGAAATATCATATTAGCCTCTTTATACTTTTAAAAATACATTTAATGAAAAAATGTTTTTTTCTTGAAAAAAACACGATTTGAAAAAAACAGTTTTTTTCCCAACCTTAGTCTGGAATAAGAGGTATAGATCTAAAGTTCAATGTGTTCAGATGGACAATCTCCATTATGTATTAGAACCAAATGGCTCTAAGGACACCTAAGGAATGTCCTCAAGGAATGCTTGCAATTCATCCTGTACAAACTGTAGATGTGACTGGTAGTTTAGGTGCTCTGGTAAGACATATGGTCCTAAAAGCTGTCACCAGTAATTCCAGCCCACACATTAATCCGGAATTGTCAATGGTGCCTGCCCAGGAGTATGCCATGGGATAGTTGTGTGCTCAGATATAGTTGTTATGGAAATTAGTAACTTCATCTAGGCCAAATGATGCCTCATCTGTGCAGAGTATTAACGACGCAACATCATTATCATTTGTTTGTTGCTGGAACCACGCTACACGTTTTGTATAAATATTGAGTGTGTTTGCCTCACTGTACACGTTGCAAATGATAGGAGTACATTTTGAACACCTACTATGAATAGAACATTGATGTATAACACCAAATGCCACATGTATTATGTATACATTAAATACTATTATAATATTAATGTTGTTTCTTTACTCTTGTTACTACTGTAGCTGAAAGTATTTACTCTATATCTCTTTCTACTGTGCATTTAATGAATATTTTCACACTCACTCTCTTTCATAATGTCACCGAGTTTGTCGGAATACTTCGCATCAACCCTGTATATTCATATCAGTTAAAGTAAGTATATTTAAATTTTTTTAATTGTTAAATTTTTACTATATATATATATATATATATATATATATATATATATATATATATATATATATATATATATATATATATATATATATATATATATATATATATATATATATATATATAGTCCTTTCATGCTTGAGTGGCTGAGCGGGTGCGTTTGCACGCAGGGTCGGAGTTCGAGTCCTCGTCAAACGGGATTTGTACTTTCGACTAGTCACCAGGACGGACACGAAAATTGCCGTTTGTAGGAGATTTTCTGTAATTCATTACAGTTTACGGCACAGTGTATTAATACACTAATCTCAATACCCTCACCTCACTCATATCCATAGCCAACACATACAACGGTACAACCTTTATTACACATACAGACACCTACATTCCTATTAGCCTCACGCACAGTAAGTCTGTGAGTCCAGAGCCTAGCCATGCCCACCGATGGCTGGGATATCTTGACTTGGTTCAGACTGAGGCTGGGGTTACTATCACCCTGATAACTGTGCACCTTCCACTTTGTATGGGCCCACTGGTCGGGAAAAACATAAAATAGTAACCTTTCCCATTGAATGTAAAATAAAAATATATATATATATAGGTTAGTTATGTATATATAAATATATATATATATATATATATATATATATATATATATATATATATATATATATATATATATATATATATATATATATATATATATATATATATATATATATATATATATATATATATATATATATTCCTTATGTAGGTAATGAAACACTGCCATTCCGTTTTGGACAACTTATGGTTTACTGCCCATTTGGGAGATCTACTTTACCATTCTGTGGATAAACATGAAGAAAAGAGGTTGGTTTAATTGTATTTAATTAGTTAGGTTTGTATGTGGCAAAACACATTCTCTTAATGTACTGTGGCAATTCCAACAAAGCACAACTTCGCAGATGAAGGAGACGACGGAGCGGAAGTCTTTTTACTCCTCCCGTTAAGCACGTTAGGTTAGGGAGTGATTTACACCCGCCACTTGATGCAGCTTTATCTGGGGTCACCCTCAATATTGTATTGGACTGCTTACTGACCTGCGTCAATATTGTTTTTTTTTTACTGCAAATTACTTTCACACGTTTCTTGATGTTTCGAAGTCTATTCTTAAAAGTCAGAAGGGACAACGCAAGAGACGAAAGGATGGAAGCACTATAGAAACAGGGAAAGAAAGAGGAGCTGAATACTAACTTTGCCGCCCTTGTCACTTGATTGGGCCTCAGCTTTAAAGACAGGCGAATTTGGTCAGAGAGAGAGGCAGAAACTTTATTCTAAAAAGCGTATACAAAACCAAAGAAGAAATCTTCGTGCGATATATTTATTTTACAATATTCTTTACAAATCGGACAATAAGCTATATCTGAAAGGAAACAAGGAACAATAAGAAGAGGATAGGAGTGCAAACCAACATCTATACGCCTCCCAGATAACTTATCCTCTTACGAGACGGTCTATGCAGTTCAGCCAAATTTAGAAACTTGTCAACATGGAAGAAGTTAGAGATTTTCCCATTGTGCTAGCGCGGAAGTTGAGCGGGCAAACGGTCATAATAATAATAATAATAATAATAATAATAATAATAATAATAATAATAATAATAATGCAGAGAATGGTAATGATTTATGGCTACAGGATTCTTCTATTTCTTGTAGTTACATTTTCTACAATTTGAATGAAGATTTAAATTTTTACAAAGCTAACAATGAACAGCTTAATATGTCATTGAATAAAGTAATTAATTATGATTTTTATCGTTAACCTTCTTTTTCATATGACGATGAACAACTGGTAAGGTATATAAATTAATAAAGCAAAGTACCAAGAAGATGGGAGATTAATTCTTCCATGTTTTGGGGATAATAGAGTAGAATGCCTCTTACCTAATAATTATAAATTAGCTTTTAATATTTTAAGATCTCATATAAAAAAATTCATTAAAAATACTGATAAATTTGAACAATATAATAAAGTACTTAGGGAGCAATTAGAATCGGGTATAATTGAAAAGTTATCTCTTAATGAATTGAAAAATAATAATGAAGTATCTTTCATTGGACACATGGGTATTTTCAGAGCATGTTCAAAGCACAAATGTAGGGTAGTGTTTATGAATAATTTATGTGAAAAAACAAAAGATACTGCTCTTTCCCATAATCAAATATCTCTATCTGGTCCCAACCTGAATAATAAATTAGAAATTTCTCTAACACCTCTAGATTTAATAAACTACTCTCAATTTTTGACATTGAAAACATTTTTTATCATGATTTATTGAGGGAGTTCATAACGAGAACAATCTAGGTTGCTTAAGAATATCCTCTCTCTTTTCTCTCTCTCTCTCTTTCTCTCTCTCCTCTCCTCTCTCTCTCCTACTCTCAGCACAATTATAATTTAGATAAATAATAATATAATTTATAATATATTAATTTCAACACTTTTTGCCTTAAAATATATTAAAAAAAATGAAATATATATATATTATATCATACATATAATAATATTAAAAATATATAAATATTCATACCGGGCCCCAATGTAAATATAGTATATTATGAGGATAATTTATCGTACCTCATTAATGAAAACCTTCTTCCTAAAGAATGTTAATTAAATTTTTGATAATTTTTTTCGATTAATGTTCTCATAAACTTGTGAACTTATTTACTTTAATCACAGCTGACTTTGGTATTATTTCTAATTTTAATTTTATTTGAAAAATTATATTAATTTTACAATATTTACTATTTAAACAGAAAAAATTTTTAGCTTTTTTTAGGTGAAAAATGAGTGAATTTGAAGTTAGAGTTTACATTCTGATTTATAGTTTCCAAAAATTTGGAATTGAGAAATTACGTAATTATTAAAAACACAATTACATATACCTTTATGTTCATCGGATCTCACGCACTGTTTTAATATAACTAACGTTATATATATATTATATATATATATATATATAATATATATATATAATATTATATTTATATATATATACTATATATATAATATATATATTATATATATAACTATATATATAATATATATATATATATAATATATATGTATATACATATATAATAGTATTATATTAATATATATATATATATCATATATATATATAATATATATATATTATATATATATATATTATATAGATATATATATATATATAATATATTAGTATATTAATATATATTGAGAATACCAAATTTCTTTCTATTCTTTTTTCTATGCTGCCAGATAATCCATGTTAAATTTGGAAATGACTTTAATAACGATTGCGTTCGTGGTCTTTTCCGCTCATCAGGTCATTGCGCTTTAAAACACACACACACACACACACACACACATTATAGACACACATAACACACACATACAATATATATATATAATATAGATATATATATATATATATGATATAATAGTATATAATAGTATAATAGTATATATATATATATATATATATATATATATATATATAATATCATATATAGATATATATAACATAATTATATATATCAATAATATAATATTATATAATATATATAATATATATATATTATATATATATATTATATATATATATATATTATATATATATATATGATATTATATTTTTTTTACACTCCTCTTTTTAAAATTTAATTTCACTAAAGTTAAATCTGCAGCATGCGGCGATTAAAGCGTTAAAAATATTTATACTATTATTCAATCCATGCTGTGATAACTTTATACATCATTGCTTGCGAATCGTTTTTTATCTTTTATTTTTAATTGTTTTCAAATTTCGAATTTCAAAATTGTTTCTTACAGCTTGCTTACTAACAGAAGCTCTGATATAACAAATTTAAAAATGAATTTAATTCAATAAATGTTTTTTTCCCTCATTTTTTTAGAGGATTTGAGTTTTTTAAACAAAATTTACATACATGTATACATAATTAAAATTATCGAGCATTGCTTTTAGTTGTGTTATATTCTAGGTTTTAATTTAGTTACAAAGGAGCTTTAAAGTGCCAAAATTAGATTTTTTTTTTTTTGTTAATTTATGCTTGAAGTAAATGTTTGTTCGTTTGTAGTGTTCGTCTCTTGCATTTACTCTAATATAAGTTACCTCTTCTGCATTCTTAATGAGATCGAAGCGAGCTCCTTAACATATCCCCATCCCTATTCCCTGAGGTAATACTTGAATTTTAAAAGATAATATTGGAATGAAAAATAGAGTAGAATTTTAAAATATTAAAAAGAAAATAAAATCATATATATATATTATATATATATATATAATAATATAAATATATATATAATATATATAGATATATATATATATAGATATATAGATATATATATAGTATATATATATAAGGGTATATATTATAATTAAATTCTGATGGCACAACTGTATAGCAATAGAAGAAGAAACGAACAAAATTAATGTTCGAATAAGTAACAAGCCAAAATGCAGCAAGTTATGGGACAATCGATATCCCAACTTTTCCTATGCTCTCTCTTACATAAAACATTCATCATTCTCGCACGCAGAATCCTCCTTAAATGCCCAATGAGGCTTACACCAGACAATGGACACTGGGTGATAAGCCAAAATACGAATGATGTAAAGATGATTTTCTTATGTCACAATAATATGGTTAGTTTAAGATAAGAGAAGTTCTTTATCTGTTTATTTAGCATGCATAGTTGTACCGTCACTTAATAAAGAACTTTTGTAACCAAGCCATCTTCCCAGATCTCTCACAGCATCTTCGAATCCACTCAACAAAGTAAAAATCCCAACAACATCGCAACTAAAATTCGCAACAAATTAGGGAGACCGACCGGGTTTGGAAGAAAAATGGCAAATGAAGGTAACTTAAAGTAATAATGGTCAGTATCATACATTGATTACATCACAACTATTAGGCTAAAAATATATGTTGATGTCAGCAGTTAGAAAACTGAATTAGGGATAGGTTTTGCATTGATATTATATTAAAATTTACCAATTAGATACCAAAAACATATAAAAGTAATTCAAAGGGACTCACGCGAACCAAGATTCAGAAAGTAAGTCGTTAGGGTTGAAGAAGATGACTAGCGTGAGTGCGGCAACTGCGAAAAGATATTAAGGCATCAGAGAGAGTGGCAGTTAATTGAAAATTAACGATAACTTCCAAATTCCTCTTCTTAAGGATAGATATACGAAAACCTTTGAAACCAAAGGTCAGGCTTAAATGGAAGGTCGATAACAAAAGAGTTGCACAGGGGGGACCATTTTACAGCACAGGCTCAATGGCCACCACGCCTCTAGCAGAAGGATGTTCAGAAGTGGAAAGAAAAGAATGGCAAAACACTTTATCGTAGACAGGATGAGCTACCAAAAAAACAAACTTTCAGAGAGCGCAATAGTCGCGATACATACTGGGACCATACTATCCATTTAGCTTTTAGTTCAGATGAGAGCAGAAATAACATCTATAGCAAAACAATGTATAAGTCTAGGCTAAACGTGAGCTGGAGAAGGGTGTTAGGTGGGGCGCAGAAGACTTGAATAGCCTCCCGTTATTCCATCACAAAAGTAGGAATCAAAGGCAAGGCGACTTGAGCAACTTCATCAAACAGGTAGCTTTAGCCCAGAGAAAACGACAACTATGCTACTGTCGAAAAGCAAGAGAGCGGAAAGAGGAACAATTTAAAGGTTTGAGATTTACACTTTTTTGCCAAAAAAAAAGTCAGAAAGAAGAAGAGGTGGAAGAAGAACCAGACATGAAGTTGGGAAGATAAACCAGCCTGAATGAGTGGATGGAAGAGTGAGCCAGACGATCAGTGGGTGGAAGAGGAGGAAACCAGACAATGATAGGCGGAAAGAGGAACCAACTCATGAGGGGTTGGAGGGAACCAGACATGAGTCGGTGGAAAAGCGAACCAGACACGAGGTAGATGAGAACCAGACAATGAGTGGTGGAAAGAGGACACCAGGTACATGGCAGTGCGTCGTTGAAATGAGCGAAATCAGGACAATGAGTGAACGGGATGGAAGAGGAACAGACAATGATGGGAGAAGAGAACCAAGACATAGAGCTGAGCGTGGAAGAGCGAACCAGACTATAGAGGCGGTGGATAGCAAGGGAACCCAGAATGCATCTGTGCTGGAGAAGAGGAAACCAGAAATGGTGAGTGAAGGAAGAGGAAACCTGGCAATGAGGCAGCTTGGTGGAAAGAGGAACCAGACATGCAAGTGGGAGCGAAGAAGGAACAAGACATGAGTGGGTGGAGAGAAAGAGGAACCAGACATGAGTGGGTGGTAAAGAGCAACCAACCATGAGTGGACACACATGGTAGGAAAGGAACCAGACAATGGTGGCGGAAGAGGAAACCAGACAATTGAGTGGGAAAGAGCGAACCAGACATGAGTGGGATGAATAGAACCAGATCCGAGTGGGCTGGAAGAGACACCAGACATGAGACTGCGGATTGCCGGAAAAGACGGAACCAGACATGAGTGGGGTGGAAGATAAACAAGACATGAATGGGTTGAGAAGTTCTTCCACCCACTCCATGTTCTTATATTCCATATTCCTCCCACTACATGGTTGTCTGCGTATACTCTTCTACCCACTCATCGCCTGCTTCCACTTCCCCTCACTCATGTCTTGGGTTCCTCTTCCACCCACTCATGTCTGGTCCTCTTCCACTGCAAGAAGGAACCAGACTCATTAGTGGGATGAGAAGAGAACCAGACATGCGTGAGTAGGCAAAGAGGAACCCCAGGCATGAGTGCCGTGGCCTAGAAGAGCTAAACCAGACATGAGTAGGAGCGATAGGAATAATCGACATGAGTGGATGGAAGCAGAACAGACATGAGAACGTGAGTGGAAGAGGAACCAGACATGAGTGGGTGGAAGAGGAACTAGAGAAATGAGTGCGGTCGAAATAGAGGAACCAGAACACGATGTGTGGTAGAGGTGGAAGCAGGAACCCAACATGAGGGGAGAAAAAGAACCAGACATGCACCGTGCGGTGGAAGAATGCAACCAGACATGAGGGTGTGGAAGAGAAACCAGACATGAGTGGGTGGAGAAACCAGACGATGAGTGGATGGAAGAGAAAAAGAGGAACCAGCACATGAGTGGTTATACAATAGCCAACCAGAATGAGTGTCGTGGAATGCAGGAACCAGACATGAGTGTGTGGATGAGGAACAGACAATAAGTGGGAAGAAGAGGAACCAGACAATGAGTGGGTAGAAGAGGAACCAGACGATGAGTAGGTGAAAAGAGAACCAGACCAATGAGTGGAGGAAGAGGAACCAGACATGAGTAGGTGGAAGAAGAACCAGACATGAGTGGGTGGAGGGAACCAGACATGATGTGGCTGAAGAAGAAACCAGGACATGCAGTGCGGAGGAAGAGGAGACCAGACATGAGTGGGTTGTCAAGAGGAACCAGACATAAGTGGGGGAGGGAACCGACGATGATGATGGTAGAAAGAGGAACCAACTGATAGTGGGTGGGAAGACGGAACCAGACCATGCAGTTGCAGGAAGAGGATGAGACATAGCTGGGGTAGAATAGCAACCAGACATGAGTGTGGGATGACTGGAACCAGACATTGAGTGGGGTGGAAGAGGAATACTAGACCATGAGGCGCGAAAGAAGAGAACAGACATGAGTGGGTGATGAAAGAGGCAACCAGACATGAGTGGTCGATTGGAAGAGGAACCAGACATGAGTATGTGGAAAGGAACCCAGACATGAGTGGCTGGAAGACGAACCAGACATGAGTGCCAGTGGAAAGAAGAACCAGAACCATGAGTGGAGGAAGATGAACAGACATTAGCTGGGTGGAAAGGAACCAGCATGAAGCTGCGGTGGTAAGAGGAACCAGACGATGATGACGAGGTGGAGAAGGAACCAGACATGTGGATCGGGGTGGAAGAGGAACACAGACAATAAGTGCGAGAGGAGATGAAAACCAGACATTTAGTGGTGGCAGAGGAACCAGACATGAGTGGGGGAAGAGCGGCAATCCAGAAATGAAGACCAAGCCAAAGTGGGTGGAAGAGTAACCACGACATGGTGGGATGAAAAAGAGGAACCAGACTAATATTGCAGGTGGGCCATGGAACCAGAAATGATCGTTGGCGTGCGAAAGAGGGAACCAGACTAATGATTTGAGGTGAAGAGCGGAGTGGGTGGAAGAGGAAACCAGCACTAGAGTGGGTGCGAAGAGGAAACCAGACGAGAGTGAGGTGAGAAAGAAGCCAGACATTGATGGGTGGCACAAGAGCGAACCAGACACTGATGGTACGTTGAGAGGAACCAGACATGAGTGGGTGGAAGAGCGCAACCAGACCATGAGTGTGAGAGGTAGAGGCAACCAGAGCCTCTGAGTGACTGGATAGAAGATCGTAACCAGACACTATGAGATAGGAGGAAAGGAATCAGATATGAGCTAAATGGAAGAGGCCAAGCCAGACATGAGAAGTGGAAGAGCCGAACCAGACACGATAGTGGGTATTGGTAGAGAACGCAGACTGATGAGTGGGTGGACAGCAGGAACCAACATGAAGTGGGGAGGTGGAAGGTTGGAAGCATGGACCAGACATGCATCGGGAGAGAGAAGCAGACGAAAGCCAGACAATGTAGTAGGGTATGGAAGAGCAACCTAGGTGACCATGATGTGAGGGGTGAAAGGAACCCAGACATAAGGGTTGCGAAGATGGAAGCCAGACATGACGATGGCCGGGGAAAGAGGAACCAGACATGATGGACGTTGGAGAGGAAACCAGACATGATGGATGAAAGGTAAGAGGAATACGAGACATGATGGGTGGGTTAGTAATAGCAACCAGACCATGAGCTGTGTGGATGCAGGAACCAGACTGAGTGGCCGGTGGAAAGAGGAATAGACATGTAAGTGGCAAGAAGAGGAATCAGACTGCAGTGTGCAGTGAAAGAGGAACCAGACAGAGAGCCTGGAAGAGGAAGAGCGAACCAGACATGAGTGGGTGAAAGAGGAACCAGACATGAGTAGGTGGAAGAAGAACCAGACATGAGTGGGTGGAAGAGGAACTAGATATGAGTGGGTGGAAGAGGAACCAGACAATGATGGCGAGGAAGATGAACAGCATTAGTGGAGCCGGTGGAAGAGAACCAGACATGAGTGGTGCGAAGAGGAACAGACATGAAGGGGTGGAAGAGCGAAACCAGACATGAGTGGGTGAGATGGAACCAGACATGAGTGGTGAGAGGAACCAACAGAGTGTAGGTGGAACAGAGGAACCAAGACATGAGTGGTGGCAAGAGGAACCAGGAGAGATAGTGGTGGTAAGAGGAACCAACTGAGTTAGGGGAAGAACGGAACCAGACATGGAGTGCTGGTGTAGGTAATGAAGAGGATACCAGACTTCAGAGCTGAAGTGGAGAGAGGACCAGACCTACGATGTGACGGTGAAGAGGAACCAGACATTAATGAGTGGGTAGAAGCAGGAAACCACATGTGAGAGAGGAACCAACATGAGTGACGAGAAGAGGAACCAAATGGTGTGGAAAGAAGGAACCAGACATGAGTGCAGAGGAAGAGGCAACGAGGCACATGAGTTGATAGAAGAGCGAACCCAAGACAGATGAGTGGCCGGTGGCAAGAGTAGTGTGTATGTGTGTCCAAGACAGATAGCTTGAGTGGAAGGGAAGCAGGCAACAGACAATGAGGTGGGGTGTAGAAAAGAGCAACCAGACATGAGTGGGGAAGCAGGAACCAGGACATGAGTGAATAGTGGAAGAGGTGAACTAGACATGAGTGATTAAAAGGAACCAGAATTAAGGGGTGGGAGAGAAAGAAACCAGAACATGAGTGGGAAATGGAAGAGGAACCAGACCATGACAGTGGGTGTTGAAGGGGAGCGTTCAGACATTGAGTGGAGAAGCAGATAGAAGCCAGACAGAGTGGGTAGAAGTGGAACAATAGTGGAACAAAGACATGAAGCTGTGGTGGAAGCAGGAACTCTGACAAGAATATGATGGTAAGAGAACCAGCACATGATTGGGTGGAAGAGGATACCAGACTAACATGAGTGAGGTGGAAGAGTACAACATTATTGGGTGACGGGAACATAAGACATGAGTGCTGTATAAACTAACCAGACATGTAGTAGGGAGAAGAAAGAAGGAATCAGACATGAATGGTAGAAGATGGAACCAGACATGGAGTGGGTGGTAAGAGAAATCAGACATGAGTGGGTGAAAGAGGAACCAGACATGAGTGGGTGGAAGAGGAGAACCAGACATGAGTGGATGGAAGAGGAACCAGACATGAGTGGGTGGAAGAGGAACCCAGGACAATGAGGGTGGAAGAGGGGGCGACCAGACAGATGGGTATGGAAGAGGAAACCAGACATGAGTGAGCGTTGTGCTGAAAGAGGAACCAGACATGAGTGGGTAGAAGAGGAATTGCCAGACAGAGAGTGTGAAAGAGGAACCAGACTATGAGTGGGTGGAGAGGAACCAGACACTGACGTGGATGGAAGAGGACGACATGAAGTGGGTGGAAAGAGAACCCAGACATGCAGTGGTGGAAGTAGGAACCAGCACATGAGTGCGGTGGGTATGAGAAGACGACCAGACATGAGCTGGGTGGAAGAGGAACCTGATATGCCGGTGGGTAGAGAGGAACTAGACACAATACAGAAATAATTTGTATGATTTCCCGGCAATAAATAAGTTGCATGAGTATTAGAGTTTGAAAACGATGGTAATTTGAAGGTAGCGTCACTGAGATAGTCAGTAAACACGGAGAACGAACAAATTAAACAAAGATTTTATAGTTTTAGGTGGGCGAAGAACAAGAAGATGGAATTAACCCCCTATGACTGATAAAATCAACTTCAGTCATGCTTTCTGCCACACTTCGAGGCGATCAATTCCATGAATCCTAGAATCCTGAAGGAGTAATTTTCCAATAAAAATGGGAATACAGAGGTACATTACGTGCCTTAACAGTTAGCATCACCGAAGATGCCAAAAAAAGTTACCTATTGCGAATGATTTAGTTCCTACGGCAAGACTTTGAAATATATATATAATAATATATATAATATATATATATATAATATATATATATATATATATAATAGTATATATATATATTAATATATATATATATAAATATAATATATATATACTATATATATATATAATTATATATATATAGTATATATATATATATATATAGTTTAGATTCTGTGGTGATAGGATGTGTTTGACGAAAGTTATATGCCCACAAATACACAAAGTTTGTTTGTTTATTTATTTATTTATTATTTTATCTCAATTATGTTTTTTAATATTTGAATTTCGGAATTGTCTTCCTCTATTATTATTATTAAAAGATTTAACAATTAAAATAAAGGTTTGTATTAATTTTAAAGACAAGTATTTCGTTTTAAGCTTCTTCATTTTTTTTTATCCTTTAGTTTATGCTAATTAGTCTGCTAATTAGATTAGATTGTATAACATGCCATTCTAATATGAAGGGAACAGGAGTCGCAATATTTCGGTTCGCCGGCTGAGCCCAACTTCCGCCCCCCTCTAAAATATGGCACATAAAGTTCGATTTTCAGCCGATTTCGATCATAATAAAACCAAAGTGCGCTAGCCATTTTTTCCCATCTAATCGTGTTTTAGAGTGTTTTTCGTGTGTGATGTAGTCATGTCACTTTACAGAATTTTCAATTTTTCAAAAACCCATGTTTTTTACATTTTTCATCAACTTCCAGAATATTTTTCAAAATGACTTCAAACTTGAAAGATACATGGATATGGGTTCATTACCTACAAAAAGTCACGAAAGTACCTTTTTGTTTTTTGAGCTTTTGCTGCGTCAGCAAGTCGAGATTCAACCCACTTTTTTGGTTATTATGAAATGAAAATTGCGGATTTCTTTTTCTCGTTCGTGCGAAGTGGATGAACTTTTCAGGGCATAGTAGTCGGGGACAGATTGCAAAGGAAGTGCACATGTTTATACTTAGATTAGTTTACTTTGTTTAATAACGAATAGTTTTTGATTTGTCCTGAAACAAATTATTTAACCATAAAAAAGTTTGGAGATTTTTTAAAATTTTTATTAACATATACAAACCTGATCTAAGTAAAAATGATTCATTTTGCTCTTTGCCTTGGTTAAAATGTCTTGAAAATTTTAAAAATTAATCTTATTTTGATTAGTAGAAAAACAATATCTGAATATTTCACTTTTCCAAAAATTCAAATTTGCAAAAGTGAAATATTGAGATTTTTTTTTCTAACTCATGTCCGATCAACATCAACCTTTCAGGCACTTGTAAAGTGGGCAAGCATACATTCTTTTTTTCTTAGATAATTTTTTTTGTATAGTCAAAAGAAAATTTTATAAAAATTCCAAAATGTTTTTTTTTTTGATAAAGTTTTGTTTTATTAAAAAAATTAGTGAACATCTTCATATTTGCGCCCTTTTTCTAACATTTTCCCCCAAGTTAAATTTAGAAATACTTAAACAGTAACGAATTTTGCTAAATATTCAACATTTTGAATAATATATTTGTGTTCAATCTGTAAAATATTAGATACTTTAACGTAATTTTCAGATGATGAAAAAAATTAATGTTTTCTCATATAGATAAATGCATTTCTCTCGCAAAACGCAGAAAGAGAATTAATATTAAATAGTAAATTGGTGTCTTAAATTGAGCGTTTTTAATATTGAATTCATATTCCTGCTCTTTAGAAATTTTAGTTATTTTGGGTGCGAGTTACTTTCTTGAAAAATCTGTTTTAATAGAAAAAACTTTCACTTTTGAAAAAATTAACGTAGTTTTTTCTTTTATAATTCCTCAACATCACTAATTTAGATTCTTACAAGTACGTTCTCCTAAATATTGTCAACTTTGAAGTATATTTCGGTAAATCTTAAAATTGGTTAGTTGTTAAACGCGATATACAGAATTAATGAAAAAATAATGTGTATTTCATTTGAATGCAATTTCAAAAAGCAGAAAAGCAGAATATTTTTAATTAATGGTTTTAATTTATTAAAATGGCTTTTTTTTTTAGTGAAATTTCAATATTTGCTCTTTTTACATGGCACTCAATAACACGGTATTCTCAGTTTGTGTAGAAAACCCTGCTCATATAATAAAAGAATTTAAAACTTCGTAATGAGTATTCTGTCTTTTTCCTTAAGATTTTCACATTAACAAATTTTTAGAGAACACTACTTCAAGTACCCGATGTTTTCCACTATAAATGCTAATGGCCCAAAACTCAAAAAATTCAACCTTGACATTAAACTTATGAATCAATTGAATAAATAGCTTTTAAGTGTATTTGTCAGCATTTTAAGCAAATAATGTGTCTCATTGAAATACGTTATAAACGGAAGCGGAATCAGCAATTTAATTAAAGTTTTATTTACATTTAAGCAGAGCTGTTGAATGGAAGTCCCATGATCCCGGAATGGTACTAATTTTTCATAAGTTGTGGAAAGACTTGATATTAAAAAAAAATAATTACTCTCTAAGACCTTCTAAAATACGCTTTTTCTTTAAATTTTCACATTACAAATTTAGAACTCTTAAAGTACGAGTTTTCCAATTCACATTTGAAATTATTTGGTAAATCGTAAAATTGAGTTTAACTCTCGGTTTTTTCTAGCATTGGGAATAATAATAGTGTCTTCATGTGGAAAATGCGATATTCACAAAATGAGCAGAAAAGTAAAATTTATTATATATTTTGTATATATATATCTAAAATTGACGTTTTTTATGAAATTTCAATAATTTGTTATTTTATTATATACAAATATTTATATTAGTTTTGAAAACCTGGTTTTAAAAAAAAATTTAATAATCTTCTAAAATTTTACCGCTTTTTTCGCATAAACTAAAACAAAATATCAAATATTTCTACACTCTTCCCAATAGTTTTCAAATACAATATTTCAAGAAAATAAGTTTGGAAAGACTTGATATGGCGAGTGTTTAAAAAGCTGGTAATTTCAGTATTTGAAAAATCAAATAATTTAAATTTTTTTCAAAATTGGCAAAGTTCAAAAAGCAGAAAAGAACTCTCTCATTAATTGTTTTAGGGTACTTAAAAATTGGTCGTTTCTAATAAGGAAATCTTCAATATGTTGTTTATATATTAGTGCCAAACGCATATTTCATTAGTTATGTAACCTTTTTAATAAAAATATAACTTCATAAAATGATACAATTGATTTTGTTCTTAAATTTTCAACATTACGGAAAATTTAGAACGTCTTAAAAGTAGTTCTCCTTAAATTCAAAACATGTGTGAATTATTTGGTAATCTTAATGAGTTTATAACGGTATTTTCAGCATTTGAAAAAAAATAATGTGTTTCATGGAAAGCAATTCAAAAATAGCTGAAAAAGTTGAAATTTCATTTTAATAGAGTTGGATTGACACGATTTCACATTAAATATGACTCTCTTTTCTCTTTATTGAAATTCACATATTTCTTTTTATATAAATATAACCACGAGTATTTATGTTCATAGTTGTGAAATAACCTGTTTAATAAAAATCTTAAATTCTTCATCCACGCTCGACGTAAATTCCACAGTTTAAGTTTTTGCTTTCATAAAAGTGCGATTTTTCCTGAGAAAGAGAACCAAAATATCTTGATGTAGATACTTAAAATTGAAGTTGTTTAAACGGTGATTTCAGCAATTTGAAAAAATAACTGTGACTGTTCATTGAAATGGCTTTTTTTCAAAAGCAGGGAAAAAAGCGAATTATTAATAGTTTTGGTGTGTCTTGAAATTTGACATGTTCTTAGAAATTTCAATATTTGTTAATATATAGTATATACCTTCTCTATTTAATATAGTAGTTAAAAAGAAGTCTGTTTTTATATAATTTAACCCTTTTTACATATGCTCATTCTACTATATACACATTACAAAATTTGGTGCTCTGAAACACACGATTTCTTTCTATAAATTCAACATTTGAAATTATGTGGATAAATCTTAAAATTGAGTTTTTAACGGTATTTTCAGCATTTGAAAAAATAATGTGTTTCATTGAAATGCAATTTCAAAAAGCAGAAAGAGAATTTTTTATTTGTATTAATTGTTTTAGGTGTCTTAAATGACGTTTTTTAATGAAATTTACAAGTATATTGTTTTCTTATACCAAATATTTTCGATTAGTTGTTGAAAACCTGTATTTAAAAAAATTTTAACCTCTAAAATTACGCTTATTCTTAAATTTTTCACATTACAAATTAGGAACTCTTAAAAGTACGATCTTTCCTAAATCGTTCAACATTTGAAATTATTTGGTAATTTTAAAATTGAGTTTTTTTACTGGATTCAGCATTTGAAAAATCAATGTGTTTCATTGAAATGCGTATTTCAAAAAGCAGAAAAGGAATTTATTAATAGTTTAGGTGTCTTTAAAATTGACATTTTTAATGAAATTTCAATATTGTTTTTAAATATGACCAAATATTTCTTAGTTTAGAAACTGTTTTAATAAAAATTTTAACTATCTAAAATAAACCGCTTTTTCTTAAATTTTCCATTACAAATTTAGAACTCTCTAAAGTACGATTTTTCCTAAAGCTTCATTTCATTTGAAATATTTAGGATAATACTTTAAAATGTATTTATTCAACAAAGTAATTTCAGCATTTGCTCAGATATGTTTATCAATTTACCTGCATATCAAAAGCTGAAAAGCGAAATTATTGATAGTTTTAGGTGTCTAAATTGACATTTTTAATGGAAATTTCAATAGTTTTATATACCTAATATGTTCATTAGTATGTAGAAAACCTGTTTGAATAGAAAATTTAACTTCTTAAAATTACGCTTTTTCTTTAAATTTAACATTTCAAATGTAGAACTCTTAAAAGTACATTTTTCCTAAATTTCAACAATTTGAAATTATTTGGGTAAATCTTAAAGGTGATTTTTCTACGATAAGATTTTGGTTGGGGTATAGAAAATAATGTTGTTTCATTTGTGAAGGGGACCACCGTGTACGAGGTCGTCATTAGCAGAGAATAGAATTGTACTAAGTGATAGTAGGTGTCTTAAATTGGACGTTTTTTAATAAATTCAGTGATTTGTTTTTAGGATACCAGGAAATTATTCCATATTTAGTTGTCGGAAAGCCGTCGTTTTAATTAAAAAATTTTAACCTCTAAGCCAACTACGTTTTCTTCAAAAAAATTTTTACCACTTCAACAAAATTTTAAGTAATCTTAAGCGAGAGTACGTTTTTTCCTACAATTTCTCAACTACACCTCTTGAAATTATATTAGGTAATTCTTACAATAATTAGTTTATTTACAGGAATTTTCTAGCATCTCTGAAAAAATAATGAGTTTCCTGAATCCTAAATTATCAATAAAGCAGAAAAGGGAATTCTATTAAAGTTCTTAGGATTGAGTTCTTTAAGATCTGAACATTATTTTTATAAATGATTATTTCGAAGTATTTCATATACCTAATATATTCAAAATTGTGAAAAGCAACCTATTTTAACAAAAAATTTATTATACTTATAGATGAATAAATTGATAGACTAGTATAAGTAAATTAGTTATTCTTTTACCTCTTTAAAGTATCGTTTTTCTCCTAAATTATCAACATTGCAATTGATGTTGGTAAAATACTTTAAATTGAGTCAATTTTATCTATTGGTTGAGCTGCTTGTAATGGATGAATACACCTAAATTCTTGAATGCTGATTTCAAAAGTCAGAAAAGGGAATTTATATAATAGGTTTTAGCGTGTGCTTCAATTGACGTTTATTTTAATGAAATTTCAATAATATTTTTGTTTTTAGGTATACTAGCAATATAACCTTTAGTTGGTGAATAATTATCCTGTTTTTAATAAAAAATATATTTAATCTTTTTCTAGAATTTATCCTCTTTTCTAAAGTTTATTCCACTCGAACGTGATTATAGGCGTTAAATACTCCGTAAAGATTTAACCTAAGATTTCACATTGTCGAAATGAACTGAAGAATCATCATCAAATGTTTACGAAATGTTCAGAATCAACGCAAATAAACCGTTTCATTAGAAATGCTCAATTTCCATGAAGGCTGAAAATAGAGAATTATTATTGTTTTAGGCTGTCTTAATATGGCGTTGTTTTATATTGAAATTTCAATATTTGTGTTTTATATTTTATATACAAAATATATTTACATTGTTGTGAAACATACCTGTTCAAAAAAAACCGTATTAACCTTCTAAAGATTCACGCTTTTTCTAAATTTTAACATTACGGAATTTACAAGAAGCCTACGTTCAAAGCGTATTCTCCTAAACTTGGTCCGAACCATTTGAAATTATTTGGTAAATCTAAAATTGAGTTTTTTAACGGTTATTTTCGAGCTTTGAAAAACTATTGGTTTTATTGAAATGCGTATTTCAAAAAAGCACGAAAAAGTGAAGTATTAATAGTTTTAGGTGTCTTCATTTGACGTTTTTATGAAATTTCAATATTTGTTTTTAATACCAAATATTTTCATTAGTTGTGAAACCGTTTTTCAAATAAAAAAATTTAACCTTTCTTAAAAGTCTGCTTTTTTCCTAGTTTGATAATAGAAAATTTGGAACTCTTAAAGTACGGATTTTCTAAATTTCAACTATTTGAAATATTTGTTAAATCTTAAAATTTAGTTTTTTAAAGGATTTTCAGCATTTGAAAACAACTAATGTGTGTCATGAATTGCATTCTCAAAAAGCAGAAAAGAGAATTTATCTAATGTTTTTAGGTCTTTAATTGACGTTTTTTTAATGAAATTTCATATTTGTTTTTATTATACAAAATTTTCATTTAGTTGTGTGGAAAACCTGTTTCAATTAGAAAAGTATATTTAACTTCTAAATTACGCTGGTGTGTTTCTTAAATTGCTCTGCCACATTACGAATTTAGGGCTCTTAAAAGTACGCGTTTTCCTAAATTTCAACATTTGAAATTATTTGGGTAATTCTTAAAATTGAGTTTGTTGAGTTTTTAACGGTTTTTTCCGCATTTGAAAAATAAATAATATTTTTTCTCTGAAATGCAATTTCAAAAATGCTGAAAAGTGAATATTTAGTAATGAGTATTTATTTTAAGATTTGACGATTGTGTTAATGAAATTTAATATTTGTTTTCTATCGTCTTTGTAATAAAGCTTTTATTTTTGAAGGAGTTCAACATAAGATCAAAGAACGAATGCGAAGTTACTTTACTAAAATAAATACATTTAAATATATTGAATACTGGTGGACTTGGCATATTCTTATAACCGATCTCTTAATTGAGCTATAAAGGCCCCACCGATATAAATGATAAAAACAAAGCCTTTGTCTCAGCAAAACATTGTGGGGCGGGTGGAAAAACAGAAACAAAATAAAAGATAATTCAGGAAAAAAGGTGGATGACTATGTAAGAGTATCTCGAACAGAAGAAAGGTTAGAAAAAGGATATGAATCCGGTTTGACATTACGGAAGTTTTTAAAGTCCACAATATCCGACCATTCAGTCGTGATAGTTTTTAAAGTTATAATTATCTGAAGAAGTTATAGATATACTCATTTAGGGGTGTTGAATTGTGTAAGACATTCCAAAACTGTCGAACTTAAAAAAGGAATAATTATAGAAAAACCTACAAATATCATTTGATATTGGCACGGTACGTCGTCTGTAAGAAATCCGATTTAACATAAAAAACATCAACAGTAACAAGAAATCATATTGAGAGGGACAGAAAAAAAAAAAAAAGAAAGAGCAACGGACAGCGGGATAACCACACACAACAGACAACTAAACAGGATTGGTAGCTGTTGTCCTTGTATAAATCAAGTGTGTGACTGTCTGTGTGTTGCTTTAAGTGTCTGGTTGAGTGTGTGACGCTCTTCTGTATATTTGAGGTGTTTGCGGCTTGTTTGGGTTTTTCTTCTAGACGCGTTACTAGTTATGTTATGTTGAGTGTTCGTTGAGCGTGTGATAGAGTGAGTTCTGGACTGAGATCTGTTTTGTGGTGGTGGTTTGTATTTTTGATTCTGTTGTCAGTCCTGTTTGAATAACGTCAAAAAAAAGCATTCGTTGACCGTAGAGTTTTCGTAAGTGACAGCTCAACAGGATTTTGGGATATTAGGAACCCTCTAAACTTTTTCTAACTTCCTCAGCTGTTTTCTCTGTAAAGTTCGTCCATGTATGAAAAATACGTTTCATTTGAATTAATTCATTCGTATATATAACTCCAATCTTGTAAAAGTGGATTAAGATTAATCAAATCACCAAACTACTTACTTCGCTAATCCTTCTGTTAGTGAAATGCTATACCGTTGCAAGGAAACTAAACTTCTTTCTTTGGAAAGACTCGTGTTACTCATTCGTACGTTTGTTTATCACTCATTCTTCTGACAATATTAAACTCTGTTCAACTCTTGGACCTTGACCAGACATATACTGTATTGTTTTTTCTTTTTATATTATTAACTCTACTTGTCACGGTATGTAGGAATATTCTTCCCTATAATATTCTCTTCACCTTCAATCTTTAGTATGATACTATAATATCATGCTTCAGCCCGCCTGCGTTGTATGTTTTGGTGTTTATTTGTTGTGTGTTGTATCATGGTTGTCTCGAGATTTATCGACTCTACAACTCTACGGATATTTTCGTTTGTATCTACTTATTTTCGTTATTACTTATTCTCTGATAAGTTTTCGTGTGGTGTTCGTTCCTATTCACGGGTTATAATATATATAATATACATATATCTAAATATTATATATTATATGTATTATCATATATAATATATATAATATAGTTTTGTACATATAATATATATATATATAATATATAATAATAAATAGTATATAATAAATATAATATATATAGGCCACTATCCTATAAAAGGAATTACAAACAAGTGCCACACAACTCAGCTTAATCGCCTTGTGTCTGGAAGTGTTTCTGGGTAGCTCTTGTTCGCTCGATAATTCGAAGGAGGGTTCGCGTAACTTCTGGCATCTGGTGCTAATGCCTGCAGTGTTGTCATCTTTTAGTCTTGACGTGTTAGCAAAAGCGTCAATATAAGAATATCGACTCCCGGATGTCCACCAAGTTGCGTTTTTATATTATCATGTTGAAGTTTTCTAGTTAATTTTTTATAATTTTGCTTTAAACCTGGCAAATAAAGGGGCTCGAGCCGACGGATGTTTACGAGGGACAGAGGGAGACGAAGCCCACTCTATCAACCCCTCGCGTCCCTCATTGCCTCCCGCTTGAGGTTTCCAAAAGAATACCGCCTTGACTTCTTGTGCCTATTATACTTTTATTTAAGCTTAACTTTTTTTGTTCTTGACTGAGCGCATGTAATACTCTTCCTCATCTTTCTTATTTTTTTATTGATAAAATAAAAACAAAAATAGAAAAGGTTTTCTTGAATAGGCAACCTTGTCGCACTATTTTGCCTTGAAATAATTCGAAAATAACCAAATAGTCGATGGCGTTACATTCGTTTTGCGTTTCATTCGTAATATATATATCGGTATTAAAAATTTTATAATAGTAAATTTTATATAATATATATATATTATAATATAATCATTATAATTATATATGATATATATTTAATATATTATTATTAATATATTATTATATTTATTATTATATATTAAATATAATATATTATATATATTTTTTATATAATTATATATATATTATATTATATTAATATAATAAATATAAATAAATTATAATTTTAATAAATAATAATTAAAATGTATAAAAAAAATATGTAAATTCAATCAGATCATATCCTATGGATTCTGTATTCTCGATCCGACGTGAAATATTTACAGAAAAGACTCGTAAACGATCTTTGACAGAGAGTGATACAAGGAAATTTCTTACGCTCTTACAGTTGAAAGCAGAAGAGAGACACGTCACTGAACGTCACCTCAACACAAACTGGTTGCGTTATCCTTTTGCTTTAGTGATTATTAAGAGTAGTGCAAGTACAAGAAAACGGAGGAAGTTGCGAATAGTAAAAAGCTAGCTAATGCAGGGGCTATTATAGATTTATCTCTTAAGCATAAAAGCCAGTTGAGAAAAGCAGTAGTGAATTACTGAGAAAAAAATCATCAGAAGATTAAAATATCTAATATGTGAAAAATCAGTTAAATTTTTAACCTGTAATATAAACGATACAGTGGTTTAACAAAAACGGACAACCCAAACACTAGTAGTAGTGGTCTAAGTACACCGATGTTCTCTGTTTTGATACAACAGCAATTGGGAATAGGAAAGGCCGACTCTATTGGCTAGAGTAGCGGGAGAAATTTATTAAAACTTGATATTTCAAATATTTATTGAATGGAACATTTCGAAATTTAAAATCAAATTATAATTTAAATCAAAATTACATATTTATAACAACTATTAAGGCAACAAAATTATATATATATATACATATACTATATTATATCTTATTTATCTTTACCTAGCTTTATCTTGCCTGAAGTATTCTATATTATATTATATATTTATCCTATATTATAATCATATATATATATGCAATATTATATACTTATTTAAATTGACAATTATTTTGCTAGCTAATGAGATGTAATTCTCTGTTCGCACCCAACTTCCACCTGTCTCTCTGTTAATGCATCTGCTATTCTTTTTTAAATTTCTAACCCCATTAACCTCCATATGTGAGTAGTGCGGTCTCATGGAGACGGAAGTGGTATCGTGTTGAGAGTGGCCAATTAAATTCAATTCTATCCCTGAACTTTTGATGTATAATAAGCAAGGCCTTATAATGAATGACTAGTGGTGAACCCCTCAGTAAAAAGTCGTTATCGTCTTTGGATATCTAAGGATGCGGAATTCTATACTAGCTTTATTACCACTAAAATATTATGTTCAATATACAATATGTAAGTCCAAAGTTAGTTAATTCGCGTCAGTCAAAATTTTAGTTTTAACAACTTAAATATTAATTGGTCCGTGATATGCGCACACATGCTTTGATTTTATCTATACCACTTTTATAACTTCCCCTCAATTATCCGTCCTCTATTAACAATGTCGCATACCCGAACTCTACTAAAAGTACAAATATATTGAAAATTTGGACTAGCTCCACTGCACGTCTACACTTACATAGAAGAGCCACAGCTCTCACCGAAATCTACCAGGGATTTCAGTAAATGTTACGACCAAAATTCCAAATTACTAACTGACTGCTTCCAGTTTTCTGTCCGTCTTCCCAACCACTTTAGTTTAAGCAATTATAAATTTTTATTATAGTTTACAATTGAGGTAATCAAAATTAGTGTCTTGCCGAGACAATACCTTATATACGTTATGAGTAAATACACATTAAAGGACCCTTAACCATTCAATCTAAACACAATCACAAAAGCATAGTGGTGATTGTATCTTTTGGTTCTCTCTGACTTGATACTAATACTTATGATGATACACATTTACACTTACACTAGAAATATAAATTCAAAATCAAATTATCGTGTGAGATTAAGGAAAAAAATTGAATCTTTGAATGTAGTATGGTTATTTTAAAATTTAGTAAAAGGAGTGAGAGTGTCCAGTTTACGATGTTTGATGTAAAATAATTTGGGAAAGACATTGCGCGATCATTAATAACACTAGACCCTTAGCTCATTTTGTCTATCCAGAGTTTAAATAACCTTTTGTTTCTCTTAATCTTAAAAGTTAAAACTTAGTCTGTTTAAAGTATCTCACGCCAAATCCCAGTTTCAAAACGTAAAACTAAAAAATTTATATTCCAAATTTGCCAGCTCATGATCAATGAAAAAGGGAAAACGATTCAACTCCGCAGTTTTTTGCCCGCGTAACGTCCATCTTCTTCTTTAGTATCGGTTTCACACATCACAACGTAAAATGAGTCAAACTTCCCGACCCCGAATATAAAAAACCAATACTGGGAGAGCCAAAAAGTAAGAGGGTATTGATGCCAGGCCGGACACCCACACAAACGTGTGCCACCGAGGATCCAGATGCCATCGGAAGAGATGAACAGGTAACAGTGATGCCACCAATATCTTGGCTTATTCCAGGAGTGTCTTGTCCGACCACCTATACTCCGTCTCCCCACAGCCTTTCACAATTGTTCTGTACAAACATACCACTTACTCCAGCACAAAAAGATGTACCACCAAACGATGCCGGAAGCCGTACAGTAAACCTCCAATTGCAACAAGAAAGTGACCACGGCGATGCCCATCAACCCACTGCGCAAGCGCTGCTTTCAAAAACTAGCAGCTCTTTTCCGAGTTCTACAACGTACACCGTAGCACTACTCAATGTGCCTATATCCCACTTCGTCCCCTCCTCTACCTACTGAGTTTACTTTCGTGCGTAGCAAGCAAATTACTGACCAGCACCAATCCACTTACGCATCTGCTCCCACCCAAAGGCCGTCCAATGCACTATACTTTTCGAACACATTCTTGCTTTTCCCATTTTACCGACTATTAAGCTTTTACGTTATTTTTATTTATGTATTTTAAAATTACTTACTATCTTAATTTTCAGCATGTTTTGGAGGGTGCTATTAAAACACTCTCTGATATGATAGAAACTGGTGATTCTGTGGCAAGTGCTAACCAACTTCTAAATGAAGCTCAAGATTTTCATAAAGGATTTGCGGTATATTTCTTTTTATTTAGTTCAATAGATATCAAAATAACAAATTTTGACAATTCTTAAAACTAAAAAAGTTAACTTAAAGTAAACTTTAAAAAGTTTACCTTTTTTAATAATGATTTATATAATTTATTTTATACAAAAAGTTTTTTGTTTTTGTTTTCTCTATATTTACAATACTGACATTTAAAGCTCGCTTATAACTACGTTTTGAACTAGAATTTTTTTAATACAATTTAAAAAAATTTTTTTTAAGTTATTTAATTAAAATTAGCTGTGATAGCTGGTGAATTTCCTATATATCATATAAGAGTAACTAGTTACTACAATCATAGCAATTCACCTAATATTGAACGTTTTATTAATTTTTTAAAATACATTTTTTTTAATTGGGAGTAGTTCTTGAAGGTTCACTTCTGTTATACTTACTGAAAGACATTTATTTGAAATTCAAGGCATATTTTTAAGATTAAACTAACTACAAATATCAAAATCTTAAATATTATTTCGTAGGAGGAGCTTGGAAAAGCAGAGGAACTTCATCTACGGGGAGTCCATGTAATGGAAAATGAACATTTCGGAACAGAATTGATTCGACCCAAATGTGTGGAGTTAGTTCGTCTACGGGAAACATTTCACAAACTTATTGCCCAAAGGCTACACACACTTCATAAGTCAAAGGACTTACATCTTATGATTGAGAAAGTAAGTAGTTATCGGAAGATAATATGTATAGCAATATATTTTTACATATTCTAATCTCAATTTTTATTTTATATAATATATATAATATTAATATTAAATGATAATTTTCTGCAAAAACCTCCAATCTTATGATTGAAAAGTAAATTGTTATCGGAAGAAAATTTATATATATTACATAATATAGGCTATACAATATTAATTTTAGATAAAAAGCTACTGCAAAGCCTCCAGTAAAATAAATATTTTAATTTCTTGTCAGTTAATTTTTATAGGGACGCTCAAATAGCGCCCGGTAGCTCAGTGGAAGAGCACTGAGTTACGAGAGAACCAGGTTCATAACGAGTGCACCCTCCTCCTTGATTAGGGGTCTGCCCGTGAAGCGGTGATATCAACTGTTAAAAAAAAGTAGATTTTTTTTTTTATAAGTGATATAATATATTATTTAGGCAAATCGGTGGTGTGGAAGAGGTGTTGACCTCTTGGCTTCTCAACAAATTGAGCGCTATCAAACTCCAGAAGTTGCTGAAGAATCTTTAAAGGAACTCGAAGAGTTTCTGTCCTCGTCTTCCGAATTCAACTCAGGAACTGCTCGAGAGATGAAAACGATATTTGATGATGTTACTTCTCCAGAGACAAAGGCTTTAGTTCATCAGGTAAGTTCTGCCTGGGCCATTCTTCATAGGCCCTTGCTGATTCTTAATGTTTCTATTTTCTTATGTTTATTCCAATTGGATTTAAATATAATCTGAATCCGATTAGAATGTTAGGATGCAAAATATGAGCAGTTGAAATCATAAATGGTGTAAGTCATTTTTTCCAACAAACGAACTTTCACCACCATTGGATAATTCTTACTTTCAATCCAGTTTACTTCGACTATTTCTCAAAATATGGCAACGTATGTGTAATAGTTGCCCATCGAATACAATACAAACTTCATCTTAAAAATCTTAATTTTCTTAAAACCAAAATTTGACTTACACCACGTTAGTTTTCAACTTCTTATGTAAACTTGTTTCTAAGATGTTATAACCACATGGAAGATTGTGTCGATTGCATTGAAAAAGAAACGAGTTTCGAAAGTTTGTTTCTAATATACATGTTTTTTATCAATAGTGTCTTTGGATGAAATAAGTGTACAGTCGTATATGTAATAAGTAATTTATTGATAATTTTTTCATGAAGATTCATATTAGTTCTCTTGTATCTTGTTCATTTCTTTATTATTTCATCTTCCTTTCACTCGTTTTTTTTTAATTTTCTATTACTTTTTATTATTTTTTGTTTCTCTATTTTTCTACTTTAATTGCAATAATTTCTTTCCTTTTTGATTGAAGTTTATTCAACTCAAATTATTACGTTTCTTTCTGTAAAATAATTTACTAATATATATATTATTCATATATATATTATATATATATATATATATATATATATATATATATATATATATATATATATATATATATATATATATATATATATATATATATATATATATATATATATGCTTAAGGTTTTAAAACGTCTAGAAGATGTTACTTTGATGTGCGAAAAGAGAAAATGTTCTTTGAAGAAAATTTCATCTCGATTGCCTCGTCCTGTGCATGCAGTGACTCCTGAACCTGCTGTGCCCTTGCCTTATGCCCTTACAAATTCTCCAATGTCTTCCGGCGTTCAAGGAGTACAAGCTAAAATTTCGTCGCTTCCCTCTCTGCAACCTTATAATATAAGTAGTGATATGAAGAAGACAGCAAATGCCCTTATCAAGTCTTCGTCTCTTACAAAGGTAAGTTGGTTGGTTGTGAATTTGTGCATAAATTAGGTAAGAGGTTGGTTGGTTGTGAATTTGTGCATAAATTAGGTAAGAGGTTGGTTGGTTGGTTGTGAATTTGTGCATAAATTAGGTAAGAGGTTGGTTGGTTGGTTGTGAATTTGGGCATAAATTAGGTAAGAGGTTGGTTGGTTGGTTGGTTGGTTGGTTGGTTGTGAATTTGTGCATAAATTAGGTAAGAGGTTGGTTGGTTGGTTGGTTGTGAATTTGTGCATAAATTAGGTGAGAGGTTGGTTGGTTGGTTGGTTGTGAATTTGTGCATAAATTAGGTAAGAGGTTGGTTGGTTGTGAATTTGTGCATAAATTAGGTAAGAGGTTGGTTGGTTGTGAATTTGTGCATAAATTAGGTAAGAGGTTGGTTGGTTGGTTGGTTGGTTGTGAATTTGTGCATAAATTAGGTAAGAGGTTGGTTGGTTGGTTGTGAATTTGTGCATAAATTAGGTAAGAGGTTGGTTGGTTGTGAATTTGTGCATAAATTAGGTAAGAGGTTGGTTGGTTGTGAATTTGTGCATAAATTAGACGCCTTATAACTTTGTTTTTTGTAGAATTTTTAACTTTAGAAATATAATAAATTATTTAACAGTAGTAGCATATTTTAAAAGACTTAATTATATAGTCATTAAAGTCAGGCATTTTTTTTATTGATAGTTTTACCGAAGCTATATGTTTGATGAAAAGGGAGCGGATGATGTAGAGTGTAGTAGGAAAGTTGTGATTGGTAGGAAGTTGGCTGGTGCAATTAAATCTTTGGTGGATATAAAGGGTATAAGTCTCGAGTTCGTCAGGGTTTAGCATGAGGGTATGTTGTTACCTGTGTTAATGAAACTATGATATGGAATAAGAGTGCTACAGATCTAAGGTACAATGTGTTTAGTTGGAAAATCTTAGGTATGAGAAGAATTAATAAAATGAGGAATGAACGTTTTAGAGAGTTGAAGTGGTGTGAATAAAGGCCTAATTGAGAGAATAAACGAGCGTGTATTAAGATGGTGTGGTCATATGAAAGAATGGATGATAGTCGGTTGGTTAAGAGTATGT
>JABUQX010111555.1:20000-32330 GCA_015478945.1 Trachelipus rathkii | reverse complement strand
TCTTTGTTCATAAGTTTTCCTTTACATTTCAATTTATGTTCTTCAATCATACTTTTTTCTTAATTTGTTTATTCAAAGTTTTCTTTACTTTTTAACTTTATTTTAACCTTTATTTTGTGATGAATAAAAAACTATAAGTTTACCACAAAATTTTATGCCTTTCTCCTTCGATTTATCCAACCGTAAATAACCAAAACGTACCTTCATCACATACTTTAAAGCATAAATCAGTAACAGTAAATTCCATATCACCCACATACTAAACACCACTCTCCAAACGTGATCTATTGATTTATTGTATTAGGCATATTTCTTTACAAAAATATTTCATGTTTTAACATACCCTAAAGCAGTTAATATAGAAATCAACCCACTCCTCCCATCGCCCTACTTATCTACTTGATCTAGAGTCTTATTGATCCTATTTGATTCAAGATATTACTTTAACTACATTGTTCATGTCTTATCAACCTAATCAATGCATAAATCATCGATACATTCATTACAATCACAACACTACACCTACCCATCCCTCATCACATCCTGATTTCAATAATCTATTCATCTATTACAAGTCATATTTTTTTACTTAAAATTTTATGTTTTTTAGTTACACTTAGACATAGTTAGACTCATAAATCATGTAAATCAAAACACCCCTACCCTGTACCCTCAGACCCATTCTATGATCTATTGTTCTCATTTTCACATTTTTCGGATCATCGTCTTCTGATGTCGACATCATTTATGAGGCTCTCTTTTATATTCCACGTTGCACACAACTTATGCCTACGTAAACACTGTTTCATATTATATTATGTTCAAAGTTTAACTTATAATAAGTTAATTGATACAACGACAAATGCTCTACAACCTTATGCACGAATAAACACTGCAACATTAACAAATTTCACAACTTAACACAGCTAAAGTTAACTATGCATAGCACTAAAAAACGTTCCTATTTCCAAATCCTTTGTCAAGCGCTATCTCTACATCCATGTTAATTTTATCATTAGCAGTTAAATATTTTAAAAATTAAATTATATCTATAACATTTTCTATTACTGAATATGATCAAATAAAAAACCCAAAAAAATATCATTGCATAACTAAACAAAGTTTTCAATTATTAAACCTACTTAGCATCATTTGGAACTAAAACGAAATAATGCATCATCGACAAACCCTCAACACATCTTAAGCCATAAATGCAACATTATACAAATTCCATACTTAAAACAACAGTTAACTAACACACATAACATAAACAATCGTAACTTTATTCCCACTTCTCAATCATATCCTAACATACACATGGGGTTAATTTCTAACTCTAGACCTGTAAATTACAAAATTATCTATCTTGTTACATTATTCAATACAGTACCACGATAATATTGCTACATCTTAACAGCGATTTTTTTACAATGTAATAATGTTCACTTGCACTGCATCATTTTTGCAAACAGTTATTCCCAACTAACTATAACTCCCAACGAATAATTACAAATAAATAACAAAATTCTTTTTATTTTAACAATTATACTAAAAACAAATAGGTTTTTGAATAAAATATCATAGTAAGTGTAAAGTTCATTCTGATCCTTAAGGCATTCGAAATCAGTTAGGTTAACTCTCACACTATTAAACAAACAATACATCCTCTCCATCTTAAATTATTCAATGAATTATTTATTCATCTCAAACTTTCCGTATATATCTTTCCCGGATAAACATAGCATGAATAATAAGTTCTTTATGATAAATTAACCAACGCATTACTTATTGCTACTGCTTCTAACAAAGATTTCACATAATATAAAGCCTAAAAGATTCTTGATAACATAGAACTAAAACTTGAAATGCATCAAACGACCAAAACACTCTGTGGAGACTCGATCGCCCACCCGTATGGCGCAGCATCATTTTCGTTAATATAACAACGATAAAGTACTAAACACCAAGCGTCATCAAAAGTAACCTATCTACACACCTTTTTTATCATCAGCATATCTCTAACATATTCAGTGTATAATTTCTACATTACCATAGTCATATTATTCGACAAAATTGATCATAACCCTGTCTAGTTCTCATACTGACCACGTAATATATACTACTCGGTAACAAAGCTATTTTACGTTTCCAACATATAATTATTTAACAAGAAAATCATCATAACCTTGTAACTAACTATCATACTAAACCCAACGAATACATTGCAAAATCTCTAACCTCTTACAAGTAGCTTTTAATTTTAAAATCATTAGCAAACATACTAAATAACAAAAGTATTTACCAAGCACAATAACCAGTTAAAAACTAGCTCCTTTGAATACACTATCATCATAGTATAAAGTGTAATAGTTTACTGATTTCTAAAAGCACGCTAATCAATAAATCTAGTATATCAATCCAGCTCCCTCCACACCATCCCACTGATCCTACTTGACCTCTCTTGACCTCCCAAGTCTTATTTCCAGCTACCACACACCTTCCTTATAAAAAAACATAAACATAACGTTCTTATTTCACCATACTGACCTAAAATATAAGCTAACGTACAACAAGTTTGATTAAATCAATAAAACTAAGTTTGCAATTGAACTAAGAATATAAATGTACAACGACAAACTGCATGACTTACGAACGAAAAAAACACGCCAAACATTACAAGAATCTCTATACTTAACAACAGTAAACGCAACCTACATCTACATAAGAACCGTATCCTATTCATACTCTCTTTTCAATCCTATCTTACAAACATCATGGCTTCATCTTTACCTCTCACCATAGGTAATCTACACACCATAACAATTTATCACTAACGATTATCCTCAATCCTATCCTACAACAAACGCAATATCATGCTCACTTAACAACGTATTCACATTCAAATCACAAGACACATTCATACCTGACACTAAGACCACTATAATATTCCAAAGAACAACACCTCCCCTCAACACCCAAACTCACCCTACCTTATAATCTACGCTAACATTTTATACCCAAGTTCCCTACCTTATCAAATGCAATAAATAGCCTTACACCCAGCGACATATTAAAACTCAATTTTCCCCAACTTTTCCAACTTCTATAAACAAGCTAAAACCAGCTAATCTCAACACTAATCCTAATCAAATGACCCCAACCTCTATCAACAGACTACCCCCCATCCTTGATACTACTGAATTGATATTTACCCTTTCACACAAACCCCCACCTCTCACATCAAATAAACGTCCTTACTGCAACATATATGCATAAATGTGACATCTAGCAAATATCTCGGGAGTGAACCATAGCATACGCGAGCAAACTTAACCTATTCCACGTTATCTAAACCAGACATCACCTAGTATAACACCAGTAACTAATCTAACGAAACCATTATTTCTCAACAAAATCTAGTGCATCACATTCCATTCTCAATAGAATACTTACAACCGTCGCATCAATTAAACATAACATAACACCATATAACACAACATCTGCAATGGAGGAAAAACCACAATAGATACTAACATCTGGAACTAGCCCTCATTTCCGACAATAACCTACTTCACGCTAGAATAAATTTCTCACCTTTATACCCATCTACACAGCAAAATTTCACTCATCCCTCGACTTTTAATCATATCATCGAGCATAAAGCATATTATACCTTACAAATCTCCTTAACAAAGTGTCCAAACAATCAAAAGATACCCGCAATCTTTGAACTATGAATGATACTATCACTTCATCAAAGTGTTCTATGCTATCAAATTATAACATCATTTGAACTATGAAAATAACGTGGACCTTAGCAAAATTCTCGGTCAACACATACATAAATACCCTATCGCATACAGATCAACATTAAACCTAACAACTTAACATATCGCTACCATTTCGAAACCTTACTGCCACATACCTTCGAGGATAGGCTTACATGGCAGTTTTATCCATTAGGTATACTTCATTTTTATAAACAAAAGCCTTCACGCATACGATCACTCAACCAAAACAAACCTCAGTCTTCTTGACTTTTACAAACAAGAACAAATTTTCACGATGATTCCAACTACACAATATCACCTCTGTGGATGCATCGAAGACCCCTCGGTACCCCGAGATGGTTATGCGTATTTTCGACAAAGTGGATTTGTCAAGTATTATGCTTTTCTTTTTGAAATCTGTATGATCGATAAGCTCAATCTTATGATGTTTACAGAGATTTTTTATTCACGTTTATTCATAGTTCAAAAATATGTACTTACTTGATATGACAAGACATCCTTACATAGAATTAAGTATCATACATAGATCAAGATGTGATATCTTGACTAGTTTCCGGACACTTCGTTAGACTTATTGCATAAACGCTTTTCAGCTGCCTGCATGACTATAATTGAAAAATAGGATAGTTCCGGTTTATCTATACGTAATACCGGGTTAGTTGCAGACACCATCTCATAGCCTCCCAAGTGTTAATGTTCTTCATGCCGTACTTCCAAATTTAGCTACTCTTATTGTTCCATCCTCCTCCGATGTCAGTGTACATCAGTTAGTATTCGTTAATTTTCTCCGCTAGTTTGTTAAACTACTATGCCCAATGTAAAATTTACAATGATTTGTTAGAGCATAGGTTTCGCTCCCAGATATTAAACCCGTGTTAACTGGTGATCTTTGTGTTAGCAAACAGTGGGCCTCTAGTAAGTTTCTCTGCGCCAGTAATGTTGCGACTTCATCGAGATTTTGATTAATCTCTCTCGTACTATCCAAGTTCCACAACGACGTTATATTGAAGGATGCATGTACTTGCATGAACCCGATAGTACTCAGTTCACTAGATCAGATGGCGGTCATCTTGAATAGATTCTTGCTTAAAGATCTTTCGCTAGATCCTACATAATTTAGCTGTCTGATATTTGAAAAGTCTGTGGCTTACATTGAGTTTGTAGCCCGATGTCCTCTTAGCTATCTTACCATTTGCATAAAGAGCGAACTTGGATGCTCCAGACCCGATACTTCCAACGTGACCGGACATGCTTAGGTTGTCCTTGCTATGTCCATATTCTTCAGCCTTCAGCTTCATGAATTTCGCTTTATCATGTAACAACTTGTAACGAAAGCATCACTATTCGGCTAGTCCTGTATCGACTAGCTAGAACCTCTATTTATCACAGCTTCTTGGTTAAATATTACTATGTTAAGTAACAAATAAACAATATGTACAGCTTCCATGATGAAAAAACAGTGTGATAGGATACGTCTCTGCGTTTGTAATGTTACTCTAACTCCCTACATGTTCCTAAGTCATAGAACTTGTTAATGGTGGTATGTTATCACTTGCTAAAGCATATAGTTTGCTCGTTGTACCATCTATATTCTTTAGTTCAGGCTTATGATCATGTTCAGCTTAATGCATTTAAGATCTTTTACCCGTACAGCATTATACTCTGTACCGTCCAGCATATAAAAAGTCCTATTTATGTTATGTTTATTCAAACTGATACTCGAAATATGACTGATCTGCCATCCTAAATAGATTCAATAGATCAATAATCATGCCAGCTGGTGAGCCAGGGAGCTAAGAGTCGGTATCTTGATTTACCTATCTATTACTTATGCTTGTAAATCAAGTCCAACACATTACCAACTTTTACTATGATATTCTCTACTTCAAAGGTCTCATTTTCCATCTTATTGCGATAACAAACTTCTGTTATTTTTATGCTTGTTTGATAAACCTTTGTTATGTTTGCAAATATCTCGCTTGGGTCCTTATATTGTCCTACAGTTAGATCCTATGATGATTTCTTTTTTAAATATTCATACTATAAATGTAAACTTGCCTTACGATAGCATATATTTGCTGGTCAGTATATAAATTAGGTAAGGTCATGATCAATTTTTGTTAAATCTTGAAAACTATGTATAATTAACACTGATATGTTAAAGATATGCTGAAAAAGATTGATATTGTACGTTTGTACGCCTGTGTTAGTTACGTTTAACTGTTTTAAGTACGGAACTTTTAATATTCAGAGTTATCTTCGGCCGAAATATGTGTTAGGTTTGTCGTTTAATAAATATATCTTATTAATTAGTTAGTCAATAAAATATTACTTAATGATCGAAAATACTTTGTTCGCTAGCATATATTCGTATGCGTTAATATATTAAATGAGAACTTACATTATTTGCTTTATTTTCCAGCTCCAGTTTAATAAACACCGATTTTAATCAATAGAATCAATAAGATATAATGAAATACGTCAAAGATTAAGGACATTCTTCTCTTTTAATCAATTGCTGATTACTGCTTCCAGCAGATTCATGAACACTATCTCCCACTTCCACCCTATCGACTTTATTAATTCTGAAACTTATTTCTATTTATATTTTAAAAGTTTTATAAAAAGAATTTATCGTAACTGCAGCACATCCTCGATTGGAATTTGAAAGAATATTAGAAAACTATTACTCTCTTTGCTGCAGTAATCTTGTTATTAGATATATAAACATCCTAAACTAATATATATATAACGTAATATAAAATTAAATCTTGACAATTATATAACATATATATTATAATATACTCATCGCGTATTCTTAATATTAATAATATAAATATATACTAATATATATATTGACAATTAATAGACGATTTATTTAAAAAAATATCTAAAACATTATGCCATTTTTTAAAAAACATCTAATAGTTTAAAGTGTAATAAGTTATCTGGATCCCCTCCTAACAATAGCATAAATCAGCAAATCGCAATCAAACAATATCACCCCTCCCCACCCCTCCTCCCACCTTCATGATCTTGTGATCTATTGATTCAGAGCACACACTTGGGTTTCTTTAAGAGAGAACTACTGCTCAATGAGTCAATTTTTTTTTAAATAGTACTATGTTAAATTAGTAAAATAATGATAATACACAAGATATGATAATAGTTTGTGAGAGTTGGCAGTTGCCCCTCCCTCGTTAGGGTATAATAGAGGATAGAGAGGGCAATCGGCGGACTCACATTTATACCTCCTATGCCAATGCTTTCTATGATAAAAACAAATTATTGGAGGCATCATTTTGCTGTGAGGCATAATTTTCAAATCTTCTTCTTGGTTGGCTTCTCCCCCTCCTTGAGTGTTGATGCCAATCATCTGATGGTGGCTACCTTTGCGCCAGCTGGCTGAGTGACTCTGCCACTCCCTTAGCGGTTTCTAAAATGGCTTGAAGTTGAGTCAGTCAGTATTTTCAGCTGTGTCTCAGCCGCTTCATCTTTTCGTTCTTCGCACTCATGTGAGCGTTTTCGTGAGCGGGAATATTGGTTAGGATATTCTTCTTCTGTAAGCTGATTCACATTCCCCCAACATGGAGGGTCCCTCTCGTATTGGGGCATAGGTTGATAGTTTTTATGTACGAAGTTCTTAAAAATCGTCAGCCACATGAACAAGCTTATTGAAATCGTTATCTTGCGCTAAGGTATAGAGACTCATCTGAAATTGGGTTGGCATTTCATTAAGGAAGAGTTCTTGAGCAAATTTCGGGTTGTTCTCTACAAGTAAATCAAAGTTCTTTCGACCCAATACGTCTTTCACTCGGCTGAGATAATGACTTGGAAGTTCGTTTTTCTCCATTCCTTTTTTGAAAACATCGCGGACGCGTTGCCTGAGCGTGGTTAGGTAGGTCTCCTCGATCCTATTCATTAATTGCTCATACGCATTTTCTCGCAATGGAAATTGTAATGTGGAGACAAGACTGTTGGGGAGAATCGAAGCTAAAAGCCTAACTTTCTCTGAGCCATCATTTATCCCATTGAGTTTGAATACCGCATTCATATCCGAAAGCCAGCTGACGATGTCATACCCATCGAAGGCGGGAAGTTGATTTGAGGACAGAGAGCTTTTGTTTCTTCGCGCTTTTCCCAATGAGCGTCTTTGCATATGTACAGGCGACTTATTTCTGTTCATTCGTGGTGTACATTCTCTGTCGCTTTCTGAGCTCGAAGATGACTCTTCAACCAAAGAAGGAGACGGGGATTTCTGAGGCGAGGGTGACTTCCTCGTTAGTTGTCCTTTGGGGGATGTAGGCTTCCCTCTCCCCACTTTAAGACGAGGTGCAGTCTTTCTATTAGCACCCATGTCTGTTTTCTCGAACAAAGAATGTCTTGAGTTTTCCAAATGTTTAGGGATAAAAACTCTCGTTTAAATTTGTTGTTATTATTTTTTTGAGCGTTTCAATTTCTTTTTTTTTTTTTTTCTTTATTTTTAAACTGCGACTTTTGTATTTCCACAATTATTGTTTTTGTTAATACAGATTTGGTTCTTCACGCAGAATTAGTATTAATGATTATTAGATACCACTTTTCACTGTTATTAATTAATAGCGCGACCACTGTTATTTTGATAACACTTTCACTAATTTATCACCGTTTATTATTATTTATCACAAGGCTGGTCACTGTTCAGAAGGGAATTTTAATTATATGATAATTATGTAAGGTCACTACTGGGATTGTCGCCAAATTGATCCGATATTAAATCGGACAGATTAAAAAGTAATTAATGATGGGAATGATTAGTGAAAGTGATTGCGGTCAAAGTTTATTAAATATGCAAAGTGAAATATATATGGTATGTCAGATAATAATAATTAGAATGTAATTGCAATGGGAATAATATACTTAATTATTGAATAGACAATGTTAATTTGAAATAATTATGTCAAGGCACGTTTCCGGTTGACTGCCCTAATATCTCGACTCACACACGTCCAGCTCAGACGGCTGCTAAAATAACAATCCTTCTTTCTCGGTTGAGGCCTTGGAGGCGGCCCCCACAGGCTCTCCCCAACCGTTACAGAGTTTAAATCTTTAACAGTCTTTAAGTTATTTTGGCGGGCATTATTTGGCATTCTGATGCCCTAGGTACTTTTCCATGTATATTTCAGAGATTGAGAGCTTTGTTCCCATACACATGTATGGGAAGTATTGCACTTACATGCCCCACTCTCTCTCTCCTTAATATGCATCTGATAAAAGAACTTTTATCAGATCAATGGTGACCTCAGGTGACCATCAAACAGATTTCAACAGCAGATAGATCTATATATATATATATATATATATATATATAATGTCCCAGGGTGGGTTTTGAACCTTACCACGCGATGTTAGGCAAGGTTTTCCCAGCTACGATAGGTTCAAAAATTCTACCAAATATTGATAATATTCCACCGTCGGTTATCCTCCGGAAGACTCCCCCGACTACACATGGACCAGAGGCAAGACTGGGTAATTTTTTTATCGGGAGTGCATATTGTATGGATGAAAATAAATGCATGCTCGCATTACAAATTGCACATAAACATTATGTCCCAGGTGGGTTTGAACCCTTACCCTTTGATATCAAGGAAGACCCCCAGCATGACTTTCCCCTTTGAGCTGTTGATGGTTTGCCGAAACGCTCATCATCTTCCAGCAACTCCCGCCCTTCTTTAAAACGCTTAATGCACTCGTAAACTCAGGTTCGCTAAAAAGATTCATCATTATACACCTCCTTTATCAAATTGAATGTTTCAGTAAACGTTTTCCGTAATTTGACCCAGAATTTAATGTTTGCTATCTGCTCAAAGTGGGCCATTCTTGATTCTTCCCTGCAACACACAACGACAGTGTCTCAAAGCAAACTAAATTTTAAACATGGACACATGCTCAGCACCGCCATACGCTGCTGATACACGTCCTATTAACATGCCTGCGCACACATTCATCACAACACGCGCTTATTACATTAAAGATATGAAGACTAATCGAAATGTTCCGATATTTTTTGAGATCTACCTTCCTACATATATATATATATAATAATAGTATATATATATATATTATATATATATATATATATATATATATATATATATATATATATATATATATATATATAACAACCCCTTAGTAATGGCAGCAATATATATATATATATATATATATATATATATATAATAACAGCAACCAATAACTTAGCCAACCAGCAACTTAACAACATATGCTCTATATATAACTCCAACTTAATATGTATATATATATATATATATTTGTAGTATGCGCCTATGTAACCAACAATACATATAGTAATATGTACCTGTAGCAACAATAACCCAACAGTAACCTTAGCCAACCAACCAACCCAGTAGCTATAGCAATAATAATCAACCTTATATATATATATATATATATATATATATTATGAGAAGGTAAACAGGAAAAAGATTTTTAATATCCGCGAATACTAATGAGAATGCGGATATTTTTTTTTCAACATCCACGGATGTGGTTGCTAATAGGTGATAGTTGTTGGTAGCAGGAATTTAGTCAGAGATAGCTAATATTTTAAGTTACTTAAATCATATAAGTAAAAATCTATAATTTTTCAATTAAACTTGATTATTATAAGATATTATATTATTACATTATAAAGATTATAAAGATTATGCGAAAGGTGTTTCAATTAGTCCGGCAATTAGTGATTGGGGTTATCTCATTGATCCAGCTAGGAAGAAAGGCGAATTATTCAACATTTTGAACGATCTAGAGCAAGTAAAAAAGGAACCTACTTATATACCTGATTGTCTCAACTAATTATGAAGTAACCTTGGCCTATGCTGTATCACTATTCCTTTTCCCCCATAAATATGCCATATTCTCTCCTATTTTAAAGTCCAATCACAGCCTTAGATCTCTAAATTTTAAAGTTTTGTTTCCAATAGCTCCATCCTGCCCTAAACTTATCTTCTGTTAGTTTAATTGGTCTGAATGGAGATTTTGTGTCGCTTTTGCTTTAGCTATCCCTGGAGTGACTGGTTTTACTTTGAAACACTGATGACGCTTCTTCAGCCGATAAGTTGAGAGGCTGTAATCGCTGATAGGATGAGCAGGTTTATTCCTTCCTCATCTAAATCTTAATCTGCTAAAAATCGTGGTTTGATCAGACGTGCTCTCGCGCCATTTAGGCTAGAGACAGCGTAAATGGAGAGAGGAAAATTTCTTGTTCTCCTATCAATCTTTCTAATTATAATCAACTTACAGTAGTTGCATGGATATTATTCGATGAGCAACGCGGACTTTCAATAAACGAAAGAGAGATAACCTCCTTGGTTTTACTTCTGACAAATCATTCTGGCCTATTTTGCTAAAACATTTCTAGCAACTTCTCCAAATCTGCCTTCCCATCTTATTCGTTCTGATAGCTCTGTTGCTATTTCACCAACTAAATAAGCAAATCTCTTTAACCTCCTGTTTTCATCTAGGTAAACCCTTGGGGACTCCTGCAATGTTCCTCTTACTCCTTCTCCTCTTGTGTGACTTATGCTTTGCCTGTGATTATATATTTGCTTGAGTGCATGGGCTCCTGCTAAAAACTTTGAATGTCAAGAAGAGAAGTGACCCGAAAACATTCTTCGAAAATTTTGAGGGAGTTTGCTTGTCTGCTGGCTCCGTCCAAAGTTCAGTTATATTCTTTGTACTTCATTACTAGCACTTTGCCTTAGTGTTGGAAGCACGCATATGTTCAACCTATTTTTCCAACGTAAGGAAGCAGCTCTGATTTTTCTAACTTTTTCAGAATAGCTAACTCACTTGTATTTTACCAAAGATCTTTGAAACTATTCTCAACTCAAAAAATCTTAAAGGTTAAGTCGAATATATATATATATATATATATATATATACATATTTTTATAGTTTATATTTATAATTAGGTATAAAAATTATATATATATATATATATATATATATATATATATATATATATATATATATATATATATATATATCTTTATATATATCTTCTATTTATGGTAAATATTGCATTTGATCGCAATTTAAGATGTAAATAAAGAAAGAACATATAATGGGAAGGTAAAGAAATTACTGCCTTCTCCGGGATTGAACCACCGCATGTTGCGAATGAGGACAATATACCCGGTGCTTTACCACTGGACCATCCCCCAACCCAAAAAAGTTGGATTCAAGAACAGTATTAAAGCAACCGAGCTCCCTTAAGGCAACACCACCAGGTGTTCTGGCCTATCACTTTCTCGTTCTTTATAATTGTAGATGGTAAATATGCATTTGCAGTCGCTTAATTTAAGATGTAAATAGGCCATATATATATATATATATATATTAAAATGTTTAAATATATATATATAAAAATGTTAAATATATATATATTGTCCTCATTCGCAACATGCGGTGGTTCAATCCCGGAGAAGGCAGTAATTTCTTTACCTTCCCATTATATGTTCTTTCTTTATTTACATCT
>JABUQX010111555.1:5000-15000 GCA_015478945.1 Trachelipus rathkii | reverse complement strand
ATAAGGAGGAAATCACTAGACTCTACCACTCTTTCAAGGAGGGCTGTTTGAGTGGAACTATCCCAGATATGTGATCTGTACTCCATACAAGAATGGGCAACGCCCACATAGGGAGCAAGCAACTGGAATGGTATGAAGAAATTTCTAACCCCTTAGATTTGAAGCAAATTTTGTGAAAGAAATAATGTATTGCTTACAAGAAAGGTCACGAGAAAAAGAAATACCAACCGTATTAAATAAAAAGAAATACTAACCGTATTAAGAAAAGGAAATATTAACTGTATTAAGAAAAGAAAATACCAACAGTATTAAGAAAAGGAAATGCCAATCGAATTAAAAAAAAGAAATACCAAGCGTATTAAGAAAAGAAGAAAAACTGGAGTTTTGTGATTTAAAAGATGTTGCAGTTGGATCGGAGAGTTTATTGAGGCAGACAAATGAAGGAACTGATTATTTGAAGAATTAAAAAGAACCATGTTTTCCTTGTCTCCATTTGAAATGAGAGAAAGATCATAGTTGAGTTAATTTAAGGGCGTCCCCCAAGCTGCGGTTATTTGAGGTTGAGTGGGATGTCATTCAAGGTGAAAGAACTAAAGAAGTGGGATATTGCCATTAGAGGAGGAGGGGATAAAGAAAATGTCATTAATGAAAAACAGATGTGTTTAGAATAAGACAGAATTCCGAGGAAACCACAATCAAGAGGCTTAAAAGATGAACTTTAGTCATCTACAACAGTTGGTATAGAATGACAGTAAAAATAAATCAGAGAGAAGGTTGAAGAATAAAGAATAAATATTGTAAGAGGGATTCGAAGCTTTTTGTCACATTCTTTCGATGATTTCCGATAAATCTAACGCACTGCAAAACATTTACCAAAATTCCGAAGGGCAGAAGACCAAGAGTCAAAAAAAATGGAAATAAGATCGTAAATCGAGAAATTCACGAGTCATATTGGCGAACTAAGATTGATTGGAAGAATTAAGTCATTTCCAAAATTTCCTCCTAATAATAGATTCGAAAACTTTGGGTAGAAGAGAGGGTAAAGCGATATGATGAATGGGGTTCAATTTATGGACAGATTGAATGAGCTCACGATTCTGGAACGATGAAAAGTTAATGTTGAAAAGTTTAAACAAAATAGTTTTGAAAACCACAAAAGGAATAACATCGAAACCATACACCTTAGTATTAAGTTCCGAGAGAGCAAAAATAAATTTTTTAAAGTAAATTAAAATGTTACTCATAGCTGAGTTGGGGGGAGATGATAAAGATAGAATTAGAAACAAAGCTTTGTGCAAAGAGGTTTTAGATTTAGAATAATAATAAAAAAATCTATTGTGCCTTCAAGGGAAACGGATGAGAGAAAGATTCAAAGATTGAGTTGACATTTTATGAAAATTTTAGCAAAGAGTTAGAAGAGGAACCAGAAAGGGAATTACAATTTTGGCGGAAACAATAGTTTTCAGTTTTTAAATTTTACACAAATATTGTATTAATATATACAGCATGCGCTTCTACAGTTTAAAAACAATATTAATTACTTAAAGCAGCGTTCCTGTGGCGAATATCACTTTAAGAAGCAAAGTTAAGCCATTATTATGAGTTTCAGTTCATTTGAAATAAAATTGAATGGACACCACCATCCATACAAGAGAGAATCATCTAGAGAAGTGGTCTCCAAAGTGGGGTTCGCGCACTCCGGGGGGGGGGATACGCCAAAGAAGTGGGCTCACGATCACTTGCGAGTGATCATCGTGTATCACGTGTGTACGAGGTTCTCTCATTGGTCGCTGTGTCTGGTTTCACGTTCCGGCCGCTCATATATATATATATATATATATATATAATATATATAAATATGAACCCGAGATATATAGATGTATAGCCAGCCCATAGCAACTAACCAGCAGCAGCATAGCAGCTGCTGTATGCCCATATGTATGCTGCTGCAAACCAACAGTAGCAACCCCTTAGCCAGCCAGCCAGCCAGCAGCCAGCTGCTGCTGCTGCTGCTGCTGCTTCTTGCTAACTATATACTTCTTGCCTAATATATATAACATATAACCTTATATATATATCTTATATATATGTACCGGGCGAGATAATGAGATCATTAATCAATTACACCTAGAATTAAATCACTCATACCTCGGGTACGATAATTAATAAGATGGAAGGTGTATTAAATAGATTTTGATGTTATTCTTTTATTAACATTCTTTTTATATTGTTGTTTTCACACATAATAATAGATAATTTTTATTTGTATAATAAATAAGGAGTGGGTCACAGACCCTTTAAATATATTTTCGTGAATACTTAAATCCCCATATTATATACATTTTATTTTAGAACAGTTTGCAAGGTGGGGCAAATAATATAATGCCATGTTCCTTACTCGATCTCTATCACCGTTCTTTCTAATTAGTATCTTATTATTTCACAGGTGAAGCAACTTAGCGTATCAAATGACACTTAACAAGAGATTTTCTTTATAAGAACATTAATAATAATCTAACACCTTTAATTTTATTACAAAAATAATAAATTTTGTGTGCCCGGGCGATGCCCGGGACACTTGGTAACGGCTCTGATGTCGGGGCCTCACTAACTGGCGTCTTTCCTCCCTTTTGGCTTCATATATCGCCGGTAGGAGAAAGACGTTCCTATTAACTGTTTCAATTTTAAATAACATACAAAAGGAATAAACATAGTTATGTGTGTGATTTTATAAGATGTAAGAAAATTTTACCGTACATACTAATACACATAACGTCAGAGAGGCTTTGTTTCTACTCTTATAATAATAACAGCCTTTGCCTCCCAAGAGTTCTGGCTTTATTAATTACAATAAAGATTATAATAGCATTATTTTATATAGTACTATACTTAGTACATATGGTGATTTCCGGGCTAAGCAAGAACACCCAGCCTCAATTAAAAAAAATACATTTAAATTTTTTTTTTTCAAAGTTGACATAAATATTCCGTAGAATTTATTTCATTTTTAGATACACGCCAATTTGTCTAATGCCTACACCCTCTCGTGAATGACGTCATAGGACAACAAGAGTCCATAGCTCCTCCCCCTATGGTCTGATAAATTTTAAAGTAATAGCGTTTGAATTCGAAGAATATAAAACAACTCGGCACCATAAAACATCATAAAAATAATTTTAATCAGACAGATCTTACTATTGACACATAAAATAAACTCGTATATAACTAAAAAAAATTTTTTTTCAGAGGAACCGAATTTCCTAAGCTAATTATCATACTTAATAAATAAAATACAATAATTTTTTTAATATGGAGATCTCCACGCATGTAAATATACCCATAGACTCAAGGTCTTTAACAAATAGATATTTTAAAATATAAATTTTAATACCCTTAAATTTATTACAGTTTTCTTTCTTCATCCCGAAGAAAGGGAATTATATTACATCTATAACGGGACTATCCTAAGATGCCCATTTCACAAATAATATTTCCATTAACCGTAAAGTTTTTACCAAATAAATTTTATTTTAAAACAGTTACAAATTTTTATTACCTTCATTTACGGAAAATCTTACGATCCCCGTATTACAAATAGTTGTTACACATTTTAACCTCCTGTTCCCTCCAGCGTGGGGGACTGGGAGTGAGAATGATGGGGGAAAGCCCTCATCCTCTTTCGCTATACATGCATTTCTCGGACTTATTTTTAGGAAACTACGAAAGTCTTCCTTTACATGCGTCTCTATAAATTTTCCTATGTCAACCAAATAAATCTATTCACTTTTAATACTTATAACATTATTATGCTGCCGAACTATAATATATTTTAATTAATTTTTAATAAAACAATTAATCATAAGATTAAATTTTCACTTACAAAAAATCCTTTCGATGAAAAAAACACAAACCATATGGGAGCATAGAGAGACTTCTCCGCTGTTGCCACTAAGATGGGTTGGGACTTTGAAAGACAGGCGATTTTCCTTTTGGGGTATTTTGTACTTCTTCCCAATTTTATTCGGTCTCCTTTTCATTATTGTGAGACTTTAATTTTTTTTTTGTTGTTGTTGTTGTTATTGTTTTTTAGGCTCGCTGGTTCTTGAATTTCACATTTTTAGAGAAAGCTTTTTCTTACGTGCTTTTGGAGGATCTCAATGGTGGGGAGTTTTCTTTCTCTACCCATCCCCCATATAATAGCAGGTCGAAGCTTTCTGGTATAAGGCACGGCGATATTCAGTTTCTTTTTTTTTTTCAAGGCACGGTGATTTTTATTTCTGTTTTTTTTTTTTTTTTTTTTTTTTTTTTATGGGTAACGACTTTCTATTTTCGTTTATAAACAGAAAATATCTTCACGTTACAAGAGTAGGCTTTCAGAATTATTAAAAATAACCACAAGACTTTCTTTCTTAACACTAGTTAACAAAAATATTTTCTTCACTTGGGTTTAGATAATCCTAGCCACTTTCATTAATTATCACCGCGTTATTTTATTATTATTATTATTCTTATCTGGCCCTCTTTTATCAAAAGGTTGTAATGACTGATGTCACTCTGGGGTCACCAAACTGTACCGGGCGAGATAATGAGATCATTAATCAATTACACCTAGAATTAAATCACTCATACCTCGGGTACGATAATTAATAAGATGGAAGGTGTATTAAATAGATTTTGATGTTATTCTTTTATTAACATTCTTTTTATTTTGTTGTTTTCACACATAATAATAGATAATTTTTATTTGTATAATAAATAAGGAGTGGGTCACAGACCCTTTAAATATATTTTCGTGAATACTTAAATCCCCATATTATATACATTTTATTTTAGAACAGTTTGCAAGGTGGGGCAAATAATATAATGCCATGTTCCTTACTCGATCTCTATCACCGTTCTTTCTAATTAGTATCTTATTATTTCACAGGTGAAGCAACTTAGCGTATCAAATGACACTTAACAAGAGATTTTCTTTATAAGAACATTAATAATAATCTAACACCTTTAATTTTATTACAAAAATAATAAATTTTGTGTGCCCGGGCGATGCCCGGGACACTTGGTAACGGCTCTGATGTCGGGGCCTCACTAACTGGCGTCTTTCCTCCCTTTTGGCTTCATATATCGCCGGTAGGAGAAAGACGTTCTATTGGCTGTTTCAATTTTAAATAACATACAAAAAGGAATAAACCTAGTTATGTGTGTGATTTTATAAGATGTAAGAAAATTTTACCGTACATACTAATACACATAACGTCAGAGAGGCTTTGTTTCTACTCTTATAATAATAACAGCCTTTGCCTCCCAAGAGTTCTGGCTTTATTAATTACAATAAAGATTATAATAGCATTATTTTTGCATATAGTGCTTATGCTTGGTACGTATATGTATATTATAACCTTAATATATATATAACCTGCTCTTTAACAATAATATATCTATATATATACTTCCCCTTGTATATACTGTAACTTATATATATAATATATATATATATGCTAACATAATAACCATAACTTTATATTTATATATCCCAACAACTCAACAGCACCAACCCATACCTTGCCTGCTCATTAGTAATTAAATGTGGCATCCGCATCCGCGAACATTCGCACATTATTAAAGATCGCATCCGCATCCACATCATCCGCATTCGCGCTTTGCCCTGCGGATGTTGCTCGAATATTTATTGTCGAGTTACGATCCAAAGAATTTTTAAAATAAAAAAATACTTAAATGAATCTGAACTCAAACTTTATTAAATGAGACATGGGACTCGACACAACTGTGTAATGATGACTCATGATCTCATAGCATGAAATTCATAATAATTTGAGTCAACAGAGTCACATGAGATGCCAAAAAAATTAGCACCTCTACAGCTTCTGTCTCCGATGTAATACCATTAATCTCAACGCTAAGGAAGCATTTTGAACCATCTTTTCAAATGAAAATGATAACGGTTTAAAAAGAATAAAAGATGTAATAAAACCAGGGCTGCGGAGTCGGAGTCGGAGTCGTGGAGTCGGAGTCGTGGAGTCGTGCAATTTTCCAGGAGTCGGAGTCGGGGTCGAAAATTCTGTGGAGGTGAGTCGGAGTCGGAGTCGGAGTCGAAAATTTGTGCAAGCGGAGTCGGAGTCGGAGTCGAAAATTTATAGAACATGTGTGTGTGTGTGTGTGTGTGTGTATTATTATTGTGTGTATTATTATTATTATTATTATTATTATTATTATTATTATTATTAATATTGTGTGTGTGTGTTATTATTATTATTATTATTGTGTGTGTGTGTGTGTGTGTGTGTGTATTATTATTATTATTATTATTATTATTATTATTATTATTATTATTATTATTATTATTATTATTATTATTATTATTATTATTATTATTATTATTATTATTAATTAAAAATAAATTATAATTTTAGAAAAAAAAATTTCATTTGTTTTCTTGTAAATTTTTTTAATATATATATATATATATCATATATACTGCTGCTGTAACTATATATGAGCCAACAGCCATGTATAACCTTAACCAATATCTTTATATATATAACATGCATAACTCTTCTTCCCATAACTATTCTGTATATATGTATATATGGCAAAGATTTATAAGCAAGTGGGGAAACCCGTCCAGCCTTATATGTATATATTCTTTCATGTATGTATATACAGCCAATAATAATAATATATATATATAACTTATAGCTATTATAACAACTTTGCTTTCCCACATAACTCAATAATGTATTCAGTAATAAAGTATACTGAAATTCAATATGTCATTATAATAATTGTAATATATATATATATATATATATATATCATCTGCCTTTTTTCCCCAAGACTGGGGGTAATGTGCGTGACATGCATCGGAAAAGAAAATTAGTAGAAGAATATGATAAGTTGAAAAGAAAGTCCAGCCTTACCGCCCCCTCTATACCTATTAGTGAGAACTCGTCGCAGTCAGAAAATCCACCCTTGAGCTTCATGGGACCGCGACGGACCCTCACTTTGAGCAAATCGTCAGTGTGGGGTTCATCCCTTGGCCCAGGTGGGCCACAACCATACCCCCTCACAAAACCCCGCCATTCTCTCCTATCATGCACCTTTCTTCTCGCCTCTGCCAAACTCACATTTCTCTCCTGCAGACATTCCTTTACTGACTCAATCCGCTTTTTCTTCGGTCTCCCAGCCGGTCGATTCCCAACACACTCACCACTATACATCCGCTTAACCAACCGACTATCATTCATCCTTTCCACATTACCAAACCATCTCAACGTACTTTCATTTATTCTCTCATTTATCCCTTTCTTCACACCATACAACTCTCTAATACGTTCATTCCTCATTTTATCAATTCTTCTCACACTTAACACGCCCCTAAGATTGTCCATCTGAACACATTGAACTTTAGATCTATACCTCTTTTTCCAGACCATAGTCCTCACTACTATACATTAACACAGGTAACAAGATACCGTCATGGAAGACCTAACGCATCCAAGACTTAGTCCTTACACATCCACCAACGATTTAATTTCACCAGCTACCTTCCTGCCATTCACAACTTTCCTACTACACTCTGCATCATCCGTTCCCTTTTCATCCAACATATATCATAAATATTTAAACTCAGACACTTGTTCCAGCTGTTCACCATCTAATATAACTTCACACCGAGGACTGTCCTCACTCACAACCATAACTTACTCTTATCTACGTTTACTTTCAAACCCCTCCTTTTACACACCCTGCCAAATCTCTCTACCAATCCTCTCAAACTCTCTTCATATTCACCACACAAAACCAAATCATCCGCATATAATAGGTAGGGCACCCTCCACTCACCTCCATTCTCCATCATTCTAACACCATTTCCTGCCACCCCCATATCTAATTCTTTCATAACCCCATCCATGTACAAATTGAATAACCAAGGAGACATAATAGATCCCTGCCTCACTCCGCTATTAATATTAAACCAATATACATATAAATATATATATATATATATATATATATATATATATATACTATATAAATATATATATATATATATATGCCTTATATATATATTTATAATATAAATATAAATATATACTCACCTACTTGCTGCTCTATCTGCCTGTCTAACATATATATATATATATATATATATATATATATATATATATATATATATATATATATATATATATATATATATATATATATATATATATATATATATATACACATAAGAGCAATAATATAATATATATATATATAACAATAACAACTTATAACCTTATATATATATATCGACAAAGTAATTAAATATATGATTTCAACATTTAGTACGCGAGGACTGAAGTATTGAACTGTGAATTTATAATGGCTGTGTTTATGTAATGTCTTATTAGGTATTTTCATATAATACGTTATACATTTCTTTCCGAAACTGAAATATATTTGTTTGTAATGTGTTGTGTTTGTATCTTAATGTCTTTACGGTACTTTACCGTATATCATTTGGAGATTAGATTCATTGGAAAAGTGGTATATTTTCTTTATTCTCAAAAGCAAGCGAAAAAAAATAGTTGAAACCAAAAAAAAATGTTTTACTGTAACTCTGTAAGCACTAAGCTGAGTCAGAGTCGAAATTTTGAATTTGACTGATGGAGTCGGGTCCCGGAGTCGGAGTCGGGTCGGAGTCGGGTCAGGTGAAAATCAAAATTTGAATTTAAGGAGTCGGAGTCGGAGTCGGAGTCGGAGTCGAAAAATTTATTTTACGACTCCGCAGCCCTGAATAAAACTAGAGCTAGAAAAACGCTTTGGTTCTGTAGAAATTAATCATCTTCATACTATTGCAACTTACTTAGATCCCCCTTATAAAGGCAAGTTTTTTTTGTAACACAATATTAGAACAAGTAAAATCCTCACTTTGTGTTACAGTTGAATAATTTCAATCCAAACACTCTATTAATTCGCCACCCATTAAAAGGAAAAAACGAAATATACAGAACCAATACCTTCTACAAGTAAATCGATAACAGATTCATTGGAAGAATTTCTACAGAACAGTAGTGATGAAGAAACACATGCATTACCTAAAGATGTAGTGCAAATGATTGAAAACTATCACCAAGAAAAACTACTAGATACAAATGATGATCCTATCAGTTGGTGGAAAGTTAAGCAAAATGTTTACCCACGCTTAAGTAAACTTGCAAGGAAATACTTGACCTGTCCTCCAACTAGTGTTAAAAATATGATAAAAAGAGAAACAGACTCTCAGCAGAAAAGGCAGAAAAATTGATGTTTCTCAAGCACAGACTTCCTATATTTGAATTTAAATACTAGTGCAAAAAGTATATAGTCCATTGTAAAATCTCTTTCATTAAGGTTGGAGGTTGGGGAAAGAGGTTGGTGGGGTGCATTTGAGTTGGGTTCCAGTCCCGTACCCTGGTAACAATTATATTAATAGATTGTGGCTAAAACTCCGAAATATGTTAGGATATATATATATGTAGTATATATATATATATATATATGTAGCTGCTACATATATTTGAGAAAACTATGCTTCTTCAACAATATTAATATAATAATATATAATAATATATATATATATATAATAATAATAATATATATATATATCATCCGCATCCGCAAAAGAAATGACATCTGCTGCATCATATGGATATATATATATATAATAATATATATATATATATATATATATAATAATAATAATAATATAATATATATATATATCCTCTTATCTGTAATATATGTAGCAATAATAATAACATATATATATATATGCTGTATATATATATATATGTAACTGCTGCTGCTGCTCTTTCTCTCTTCTGCTCACTATACTCATTTTCTCTTATTCTTCTTTCTCTGTATTTCTGTTTGTCCTTTAAATGAACAAAGAGACTAGACTTTCTCTTAACTTCGAACACTTTTCCAGATATTATTAATTACTTTCCATCTC
>JABUQX010111555.1:0-2500 GCA_015478945.1 Trachelipus rathkii | reverse complement strand
ACTTCTGAGTTGTTTTTTAAAGCCTTCTACGGTTCCTACATCTAATTTATCTCCTTCATCTGCCTCGCTTCGTTCAGTTTTATGCACTCTGGTTCAGGCTCGGGCTCCGGCTTCGGCTCAGCCTCTGAGTCCAATATATATCTATAGAGGTTAGAGTTATCGTACAGGGTTAAAATTTGGAGGGGTGTTATATGGTGACGTAATCTCAGTGTATACGAAGTTACATCCTCATGGGTCCCCCTGAGGGGGACCCCACCCCCTTAAAAAATCGAAGTGTTCGTAGAAGGATGAAATTTGGATAGTGTATAGAAGTAGGAGAAAGGAGTTTGAATCTATAGAGTTTGAGTTGACAATGGAGCCAATGCAGGCACCAGTGCGGTGCTGGGATAGTAAATATTTGTATAATAATACAATATTGGTGTTAAAATATATATGTTTATAAGGATGTAGATCTCAACTAAGGGTGTTTGAGACTCCCTCATAAGCAAGAAGGTAGCGTTATCAGGCTCCTGGTCGATGCGGGGGCGCGTCCGCAGGCGCGCCAGCCAGTGCAATCCGCTGACGCGTGCGCGCGCCCGCCGGCGCGATCCGACGCGTGTGCGCGCCCGCAGGCGCGCCCGCCGGCGCGACCCGACGCGGGAGGGGTGCGTGCGCGCCCCCTTCGCGTACCGCATGTACGATCCGGTACGAGAATGCAAACGTGTTCTGTTTTCTACTTAATTTTTTATTTTATTTTTAAACTTTTCATGTTCATAACGTAAAAATTCAATCTATTGATTCAAGTCATATTTTTTTTTCTTTGGTATAAATAAGTTCTTTTGAAAAAAGCGGGAAAAGAAAACAAGTTTTTATTTTAAAGCCTTTATAACATAAGAGCAAACTACATAATCGTTAACATATAAATTTTTAGCATCAAATATATTTACAATTTTATTAAAAGAAACATTATTTAAAAAACATATAATGAAATAAATACAGTATACACCACATAAATTAGACCTGATAGGTTGTACAGGAAAACATAAGGTCTTAACATATTGAACATTATTATATTTTAAAAAAGATGTTACATAATGATTACTAAACATAAAATCTAAATGCAGAGAGTCAAGGAAACATACAACATTATTTTTTTATTCTTATATTCTTATACACAGCTATCCAATGTCCGTTGCTTGAAACAACCCCGAGGAGAAGTGTTGAAGATAAGACCAGAATCGGTATCAATTTCACAGAACAGAGTTCATTACATGCGAATACGCCTAAAAATCTTCTTTCGTTTCTGAAAGCGTTTAATATTTCTTCTTCATTCATCATTAATAATTCAGGATTATATTTCGTGTTCTGTCAATCTCGATGATTTGAGGATGTTCCAAATACACCAGAACTGAGATTGAGGATGTCAAACTTTGTCCAAATTTGAGACTCAAGCCTAGTGTTCCTTTTCTTAGGATAATGAGATGAAAAGCATTACAAGCTGAAAGATCAGCAGTAAGATCATATGCATATAAATTACTGTTTTCAGCATAATTCTTGAGATCAACACCCGTACCGTTATCGCTGCATGATACCGTATTGGCAAATAAATCGTAAAAAGGACGCGAGCATTGGGAATGTGAGTCTTCATATATCATCTCATAATCACGACCGTAAGGTTGACCATTCACATGTAAACTGACCCCTCTAGGTCCGAAATGGGTAAATTTAAAGGGGGACTTTCCATAGTTTCCAGAATATGCATCGTGTTCTACAATTCCTATTATTACCTTCTGAGGTAAGCTCCCATTGACTATGTTAGGTATATTAATGCTCGATAACCCTTGGGTAAAGTTAAAAATTTAGTCTCAATTCTCTTGATTGGATATTTCGCTGTATCGGTCAAAAGAGATTTCTCTATTTCCATATATTTAATGGGAGATAATTTCACTTTACGTACATAAAGATATGCGTCCAGTAATTTAAAGATAGGCTTTGGTGCCGTAGTTGTTGCTAAAAGAGCACTTTTAACATTAAGAGCAAATTCAGGTGTAGATCTAGTTAACCTGATACGCGTATCCGCTGATGGTAAGATAAGTCTTTCCTGAAGAATATCACCATTTACACGTCCGTAATATTCATAGGTGTTATATTTAGATTTACCCGCATGGGTTCTGTGGTTCTCCACATCTTTTAAATTGTAATATCCGCATGATTGTAGATGAGACTCCTTCGCATCTTGAGAATAATTTAATAAAGTTTCAATATAACTTCGATAAGGGTAACTTGCAGCTGATGCTCCTAGAGATGTTTCATTTAAAAATACCTCAAGTTGATTAAAACACGTATACAGGAAATTTGTTTCGGTGGATACTATGTGATCGGTTCCTGTGAGATCTGACCCATCTTCGTTTACTAACTTAGTCTTTAGATATAAAAACACATTCGAGGGGTCAAGATATTGATCAGAAGTGCCAGGAATATTGAAATCAAGAGGTACATCTGTATTTGTGATTGAGTGAAC
>JABUQX010111554.1:12500-15382 GCA_015478945.1 Trachelipus rathkii | reverse complement strand
AGCGGTGGCATACTTAGGGGCTGGAGGTGGCTGCAGCCCCGATCCCGAAAATCTTTGGGTGCGACAAATACTACAACCTGATCATAAAAGGAAAATGTCTAAAATTGCTTTCTTACTAATATATATATATATATATATATATATATATATATATATATATAAATATATATATATATATATATATATATATATATATATATATATATATATATTATATATATATATATATATATATATATATATATATATATTATATATATAGTATATATATATAATATATATATATATATATATATATATATTATATTATATATATATATATATATATATATATATATATATATATATATATATTTTACAGTTCACCACCAGAGGGGTAAATTTATGATCGCGAAAAATTTAAAAAAATAATAATTTTAAGGGTGAAATGTAGATTATAAAGCGTAACCTAACCTAACCTAACCTAACCTAACCCAACCTAACCTAACCTAACCTAACCTAACCTATAACCTAACCTAACCCAACCTGAACCTAACCTAACCAACCAAACTAACCTTAACCTAACCTAACCCAACCTAATAACTAACCTAACCTAACCTAACCCAACCTAACCTAACCTAACCCAACCTAACCTAACCTAACCTAACCTAAGAGTAGGGCATTTTCAATTGACTTGAAAAACGCCTAATTTAGACTTGTGCATATATATATATATATATATATATATATATATATATATATATATATATATATATATATATATATATAAATATATTATATAGTTAAATAAATATATATATATATATATATATATATATATATATATATATATATATATATATATATATATATATATATATATATATATATATATATATATATATATATATATATTGTATCAAATTTAAAACTTAATTATGAATTATTTTTTAATTAAACATTTTTTGTTAAATGTATGAATTTCGGGTAAAGAACCAAATAGACAATGGACATAAATATGTATGAGAAAACGGAGAGAAAATGACAAGAGCCAACTTCTACAGTTTGTATTGGGCCGAGTTTTGTTTTCGAATTTTTTCTGTGGAGGTATACGCAGCAGTACTTTAGGCACAAATTTCTCATTTTATTAAAGGTTATATTACGGTTCCTAATCCTACATGTACAGTAGATATAAGACAGCGACTTAGTGGAGTTCAGTATAGAGCTTTGGCAAAAGAAAAAAGAAATAAGCATGAAAAACTGCTTAGAAAAGTTTCACTTTTAGATATATGTATTTTTAAGATTGTCTAAAAAATCAAGTGTATTAGAACTAAACTGTTCAAGTGATAGTTTTTAAAGTGCAAACGATCCATCAACTTCCTTTAGTCAACTTTCTGACACTTTGGAATGCTCTGATTCTGATATAGTGACAGTTGATGATCAAACTGAGAGAAAAGTAGATCTTTTAGTACTATCGACTAAAAGCTTTTATACCATGTTTAGACGATACGATTTCATCTCTATTTGAAAGGTTTTTAACTTACCAGACACCGTGCCATCTCTTCAGTACCTTATTCCAGGAAATTGTGACGCTTCATTTGACAAAGTTCAATTAGCATTCCAATTCTACAGAAACGACCCGATTGGTTCTTACGATGAAATCTTCATGGGGATTATGGAGACCAAAGTAGATAGGATATCAAGATAAACCATAAGTCTCCTCACAGGATTAGACGAATGCGCCGAAAACTTGTTTCCAAAATATTTGCTGTGCATCCTCTTTCTATACAGCTTCAGTTGACCGAAGCTTTTCAAACTGATATTAGTTAAAACATTTGAGGAACTTAACAAGTAAAAATAGGCATAATGGACTTGCTTTATTCATTATTCAGAGACTTGGCTTTATAAATCACCAGCGATCAAGTCAACGACCATTTTGTTGGATCTGGAAATGCACGAAAACAGTTTGTTCTGTAAAATCTAGTTAAAAAGTAAATTTTTTTGTTGATAATTATTGTTTTTCTACTCTTCCATTCCTACAACAGCTTTAGAGTTACGTAACCTATAACGGTTATGTTAACACTAAAATTAAAAAAAAAATGATTTTAATAGTTAGTAAACAAAATATAGAGGTTATTAACTAACGTTAAAATATTAATAAAATAAATTTTTTTGATCTTTTATAATATAATAATAATTTTAGATTTATCCAAAGCTGAAATTTTTTCCATATTTCCTAATTCTCTCTTAAACATATATCTGAGTTCTCTCTAGTAGTACATTACATCTCACATACAAATTCTAAGGAAAATATAAAGAATCTCAATTATCCCCTTAATAATATCGATTTTTATCATCCAGAATAAGAGGGGGCAGCAAAATTCCAGCCCCTCTCCCCCTACCGAAAAAATTCTTCTTACGCCTATATATATATATATATATATATATATATATATATATATTATATATATAAATATATATTTTTTTTTATAGAAATTTATATATATAAATATATATATATATATATATATATATATATATAGGCAAATTTGTAGAAACTGTACTGTGACTACCGAGGTACCTAACTTAACCTGACCTAACCTAACCTAATATATATATATATATATATATATATATATATATATATATATATATATATATATTATATATATATATATATATATATATATATATATATATATATATATATATATATATATATATATATATATATATATATATATAACCTTATTAAATGGACTCCAGTTCCATATTTTAATGAAACTTTCTGAAAATGTTTAAAATATTTCGAAAACAATAAAGTTTATAAAAAAAAAAATAAAAAACTTGAAACATAAAATATGTGACTTCTATATTCCTATAGAAACCAAAAGAACTCAAAA
>JABUQX010111554.1:0-5000 GCA_015478945.1 Trachelipus rathkii | reverse complement strand
AATAAGGGTTGTCGATTAACTCGTAGAATTAAATTGATTACTATTCTGTTTTATTTAAACCCACTATTTGCGTATAACAGTATGTTTGGTAGTACTTGATATATATAATTATATCATATATATATATATAAATATAATTTATATATATATTTAATAATATATATATATTATATCTTATATTTATAATATATATATAGTATATATATATTCTAATTACAAATCTTACTTTTTATTATTATAAAAATTACTATAATCAAAGAATTCAAATATTCACCAACTTGATTATGCAGGTAAAAATCTTCGTAAGCATACGTCTTTTATTTTCCTGCTCCTCTACTTATGATCTTGCTTAAAATTACTGGTTTGCATTTATCTAATAGAAATTAACTAACAGCGATTAATAAAAATGATGCAAGTAGGAAATGATGTTTATAGTATTATTATTATTATTATCATTTTATTATTTTATATTATTATTATTATTTTATATTTTATATCACCAACAGATATAAAATGCTTTTAATATTGTTTTTACTGTTATTTTGTGTTTTTATTTATTATATATTATTATTATATTTTATTTTATTATATTTTATTATTATTAATGTCTATTATTATTATATTATGATATCTATTATAGATTATTATTATTATTATTTTATTCTTATTATTATACTTATTATCATATTATTATGATTTTATTTTATATTTACTTATTTATCCTCGTAATTGGCAACAGAAACGAAAGTATAACAAATTGAGTTATTTTTTATGTGTGATTTTATTTGTGTTCTTTCATTTTATTATTTTTACATTATTATTAGTTTTGATTTTATTGGTGTTATTATTTATTATTTTCTCATATATTATATTCATTATTATATTTATTATTATTATCTTTTATATTATTAAGTTATTTCTTTTTTTTATTATTTTATTATATTATTCATTATTATTAAATTTTATTATTATAATTTATTATTATTATTATTATTAAGAAACGAATATACATATTTTGACTTGCCGTTCTTGCTCTGAAACCAGGAATCAAGCACCTAAGACTTCCCATCCACATCCACAACATAACACTACCGCTACAAGCCCCTCGACTTAATTGAATAATAAGCTGGAAATTAAATACGTTACAGATTGCTTCCTGCCACCCTTGATTTCACGTATTTTTGTATAGGAATTTCCCCTTATAGATTTGTGACATTACAGTATACATATATACCTATATAATATACTATAGCAACTATTACTATTACTATATATATATTTATATATTTATATATATATATATATATATATATATTATAATTATATATATATATAATATTTACCAACGTGTTATTTCCCGGCAGAGTTAAGGGACTAATACATGAGGACGGACTACGTGCAACACTAATGTACTATATAAATATAATATACTATATAATATATATATATATATCATATTATTATATATATATAATATATATATATACTATATATTAATTAATATATATTATTATATATATTATATATATTATAATTAGTAGGGAGGATGTAATAGATATGTTGAGAAAGTTGGCAAATGGTAAATCAACAGATATTGGTGGAATTACTGGTGAAATGACAGAATGGAGGCGAGATTATGATTGATTGGAATTGGAAGTTGTGTAACAAAGCGTTCTTGGAGGGTGTAGTTCAAAAGGATTAGAAAAGAGCAATGATATTACCCTTGTACAAGGTAAGGGTGATAAGGGGAACTGTGAAAACTATAGGGGAATTATTTTATTGAGTGTTGTAGGGAAGATATATATGCTTGTATTTTGTTTGAAAGAATGCGTTCAGTAGCTTAGGGATTGATTGTTGAAAAGGTGCATTTGGAAGTGGTAGAAGATGTGTAGAACAAATTTTTACATTAAATAAATGGAGGGGAGAGTGATTTGCTTAACATTAATAGTGGAGTGAGACAGGATTGTGTTAAGTCTCCATGGCTATTTAAATTGTATATGGGTAGGGTGATGAAAGGATTAAAGGTAGGGGTTGCAGATGAGAGGTTAGACTGATAGATAATGGAAGAGAGTGGAGGGTCCCCTGCTCATGATTTAGTTTTGCGTGGTGAAGCTGAAGAAATTTTGAAAGGATTAGTAAAGGGGTTTGAAAGCCAATGTAGATAAGAGTAAGAGATAATAGTGGTGGATGAGAAGAGTCCACAGTTTGAAATCATGTTGGAATGAATGCAACTAGAATAAGTGTTTGAGTTTAAATATTTAGAATATATGTTAGATGAAAAGTAAACGAATGATGCTGAGTATCGTAGTAAAGTTGTGAGTGGTAGGAAGTGGATAGTGCAATTAAATATTTGGTGAATGCAAAGGGATTAAGTCTCGAGTGCGCTAGACTTCTGCATGAGAGTATTTTGTTACCGGCGTTAATGCATAGTAGCGAATCTCTGGTGTGGAATAAAAGGTATAGATCTAAGGTGCAGGCTGCTCAGATGGATAATCTTAGGGGGAGTGTTAGGTGTAAGAAAAATTAATAAATTGAAGAATGAGCTTGTTAGGGAGCTGTGTGGTTTGAAGAAAGGCGTGAATGAGGGTATATTAAGATGGTTTGATCATATAAATAGGATGGATGATAATCGTTTGGTTAAAGGGGTGTATATAAGTGAGTGTGTTGGGAATTTACATGCTGGGATACCTGCTGGATTGAGTATGTTTGAGAGTGTCTGAAAGAAAATAGTGTAATAGTAAAAATAGTGTAAATTTAGTCAAGCGAGAAAAATTGGTCCAAAATAGGAGTTAATGGCTTGGTGTTGTGAGGGGCATAGATTAGTTACCACAGTGGGTGGGGTGACTGTCATGGTGTTTTGAAGCTTCAGGGCGGAGTTTGGCCATGACGTTTTCTCACTTACGGGAATAAAGGTTCTTTCTTTTCGACTTAGATCATGTTCTTCTATTTAACTATTTTTCGGGACAAGTTACGCACCCCAACCCTAATCTATGGGAATCGGTGGGGAGGATAAAGAAATATATATATATATTATATATATATATATATATAGTATATATATATATATATATATATATATATATATATATATATGGTTATATTATTATATTATTATTATTATATATATATATACATATATATATATATATATTATATATATATATATATAGCTGTATGTGTGTGTGTGTGTGTAAGTGTTCATGTGATGCTTAAAACAATATGAAATAAATATTTATTTTCCTATTATCCGGCAGGATACCGTATAGTTGCAGATATATCCGGTGCGACTTTAACATTTGTATATATGTACACTACAAAATTATATTCATAAATTCCATTTAGTCAAGATTGAGAAAGTGAATGAAATAATATCATGACTCTGGTGCATAAATGTTTGATTCCGAATCAGCGTTATCGGTTTGCGGTATCCACTACAATGGTTTATATCAGGGTTGCGGAGAAGGGATCCTCGGAGCCACAAAGTTCTAGGTGGAGCCGGAGCCGAGGCATAAACTATAAATATAAAATAAAGGAGTTGAGAGCCGAACTGGGGGAGGGGGCAATTTTAAATTGATTTTCCAATATTTCTCTCCTTAAGGAGGAGTTTAATGGGGAACTTGGGGAGAGGCGTTAGTGCATGGAGGATGAGTTCCGGGAGAAGAGTGGGAGCTTAGCGAAGCTGAGAAATCCCGGCCCAAGGCGACTTCCATTGCTAGCCGCAAATCCCCGGCAACGTTGCATCTTTGCGATACATTCCTAGGTTATTGTTTAACATTTTAAATCGTCAATTGAGCTTTTTTTGCGATGCTATTACACAAAATTTGTAACTAAAATACAAGAATGCACATCCCAGTTACCAGTATTTAACATATTTAAATTAGGAGACGAAAGTTATATATATATATATATATATATATATATATATATATATATATATATATATATATATATATATATATATATATATATATATATATATATATATATATATATATATATATATATGTTATGCATATAAGGAAAATAAATGCATAACAAAAGCAAATTTCCTATAATGACCTGCCAGACGTACGATGAAAAATGGTTGTCCCTTGTTGGTAACCGCATTCCAAAAACAATTTTATCGTACACTTACCGGACCATAGAAATTGCATACAACCATTAACCTCTATAAATATTTATTATTATTATTATTATTATTATTATTATTATTATTATTATTATTATTATTATTATATTATTATTATATTATTATTATTATTATTATTAATACAATTAAAAAAATTACCAAAAAATTAAAAAAAAATTGTAATAATAATAATAATAATAATAATAATAATAATAATAATTAATAATTATGATAAGAATAATAATAATAATAATAATAATAATAATAATAATAATAATATAATAATAATAATAATAATAATAATAATAATAATAATAATAATAATAATAATAATAAAGCAAAGGATGCTGATAATAATTGTTAAATAGTGCTGTGACTGTTTGCAATTCTGTTTTTCTCAGAACAAATGACTCCAATTCGCTTCAGTTTGTTTTTCAGTTTCGTAGTTAGAAGTTGGTGTGATTTTGAACCGAGTATGCCAGTGTATGAGTTGCTATAATATATATAAACTGATATATATATATTTTTGTTATATTATATACATATATATATATATATATAGCATATATATATATATATATATATATATATATATATATATTATTATATATATATATATATAATAGGAATACTCGTATAAAAATTACAGGGTGGCTTTTGCCATTAAGCTGACTACCCACTACTAATATTGTTGTTTGCTGATTACAGTTAACTCTTTATTTCTGAATGCTACTACTACCAATAAAATTACAGCTCCTGATTCCTGTAGCTTTGATAAAGAGGATTATTATTATTATTGAAGGGCGCACGAAAACGCGCAAAGGTTTCACGATAACGCGAACTTGCTAACACCAATCTATAACGAAGCATG